>JTDE01000883.1:3793-17406 GCA_014338405.1 Paragonimus skrjabini miyazakii
AATGTGGACCAGGGCGGTGGTACTGGCAAGGCAACTCTCACGCAGCGGGGAGTTTAGGATTTTGGGGACGTCGAAGGTGATCTCACTACAGATTCTTCTCAGTCCAATCACATCTGGGGTTTTATGGTCGAAATCGGCAAAAGCGTTTTTCCCTTCCACGGTTACCTGAAATTGTGCAGAAGTTACATCGATAGTGTGCCTCTAACCGGAAGAAACTTGGAACAGGTCATAGAGGTGACCCGCATGCTTAAATCTGTTCACCCATTTCTTGCAATCACATTTGAATATAAACAGAAACCAGCTTGCCACCATTAGATATTTTGATTAGAAGTCGTTTGAATGGGTCTAATAATCCATTCAGTCTACTCTGGGACAACATGGATAGAACAATGCAGAAACCTTACAGATTTTTATTCCACAGCTCATAAAGGGTCACTAGATAGTACCGTCTTTTACGGCTGCTCCGACGGTAAGCTACCATTCAAACGGGCATTGTCTCAGTGTCGTGCCAGCAATTTCCCGATACCTTCAATCAAAAAGTGGTGGAGGGAAATGTGGACAAAAATATCATTTATGGGAATGCTTGAGAAAGCAAAGGATCATGCTACCATGCTACATCATGCTACCCTTAGAATCTGGTGATACAGTAACCTCTTTGGTGAGAAAAACAGCAGTGGTCTGAGCTTTGCCTACGCGGCAAAGCTGGTTATGCTGCCTTACATTACTCCATTCCATTTCGGAAAATGAAGACCTGTGATATCTACCGTCCACTATCTCCAACAGTTTTCCTAAAGTTGTGAAGACATTTGAACAGCAGAACAGAAACTTGAAACCAGGATCAGGGAGCAAATTCAAAGTGAGTGAGACACACTGTGAAAACAGCTGCTGATCGGCCCTTAATGAGCATCAAATGCCGATTGCTTCTGACCACGGGTAACGTTACCAGTAATGTACAATCGTTCACCGCCCTTATGGTCAGAAACGACTCATAAATATCAGCGTTGTACTACTTTACTGATCAGCCGTTCTTACGCAGTAACGAACAATTAACTATTAACGTTTGTTCGAATTCGATTTTATTGTGTGTGCCGCTCAAGAACCACACTGACCCTCAAGCCTGCCATTCCACTTAAGAACCATAATCCTTGCCTTCATATCGTGAACTTGCGAAGATTGATATTGGTGTAAACTGACTGCGTATCCCAGTCTTTCTTCGGATTACCTTAGTCAAATGGTCCAAAGATACCCAACGTAACCAACGTCAAAAGTCACAACTGGCTACCGCAAGACAGTTATAAACAAATCGATCAAATTATAATGTAGCTTAATACGGAAATCAACAAATTTGCACTCAATGGCAAAAAT
Organism: Paragonimus skrjabini miyazakii; assembly: GCA_014338405.1. Lineage (NCBI taxonomy): Eukaryota > Metazoa > Platyhelminthes > Trematoda > Plagiorchiida > Troglotrematidae > Paragonimus > Paragonimus skrjabini miyazakii. The sequence continues at coordinate 5,159 of JTDE01000883.1, forward strand.
GTAGGTCACCTTGAAACACGAGAACTCGTGAACAAGCTTGGAGTGTCCGAGGTAACTGTTTACTTCCATGCCAGGTTATGGAAATGTGTCGCTGTACTCATTTAGCATGGATTTCGAAATATCGTGTTGTGCAAATTAGGCAAAACGATATTTCTTAACCAAATGGCGCTGACCTTCGGCAAATTTGTAAATTGCTCATTTGGTGTTCTTAATCTAGTGGCTCGGAGATACCCCGGTCTGCTTGCTGTACGATGTGTAAAATCCTTACCAAAATCTTAGCTCACATTGTACATAGTGTGGTGGATTGTCAGGCCAGACCCTCAACGATCGGATGGCGGACAACAGGGGTAATCGGGTGTCATCGCTCGATCGGATCGGACCAACGGGCGAGACACTGCACGCAAAATAGGATAAACGACCAAATCGGAGGCTCGATTGTTCCAACACTCGGGAGAATATCTCAACATGGTCGTGGAGGACAGTCAAAGCTGACAGTGGATAGATGGAGGACAACACGAGCGACCGGGCGAGCCATCGCTCAACGAAATCGGACGAACGGACGAAGATTGGCAGGCGGTAAACCCCTGGATAGAAGGCGCCGATCACCCACATAAACCACGCAGAAGTGCACACGACGCGTGACCGGAAACTTTGGGGTGTTTTGGACTAGAATTCTGACTCATAAGTGCGAGCGCGCGCGTAGCATGTGAACTAGCATGCTGGACAATAAAGATAGTGCTTTATTCGACGCCTTTTCGCTACAATAGGACCTCAAGGATCTTTGCCTGCCGTCTGCTCGACGTATGCGTTCGCGTTTGTTTGCTTGCATGCTTGTCGGCCTATGCGCGTCAAGAACGCCATACACATTCTTCCGGTGTGCTCGCGCTCTCGGTGGTCGGATCCTTAGCCTCCCTAGCTACTTCACGTATCGGTGTCGTTTAGCGCTGATCGAGACTACTTGTAATATCATGCAATAATTCGCATAATATATTTTCGGTCTCCATAATTACCGGTATTTTTATTTCGCGTCTTGTGTTGCTGCGTATACCTGAGAAAGTGTTAATTTAGTGCACGTACGCATTAAATTAACACTGTTCACGAATACACTAATCTTTCTGGAGTCAGGCACATCGAAGGTGTGGGCAAAACGACGGTGTAGTCGAGCAAAGACGTGGCCGTGTAGTATGAAAACCCTGTCTATCTTGTTGACTACGGAGGATGGGTTTCGCTTATCCGGTCTTTGCCCTAGTGATCGTCAAAATTGTTGATTAGATATGTCGTCCTAGAGGGCAACGTGCTGCAGCAAGTAATGTGCCGGCAATCCCGATGTTTCTAGTTCTCTGAAGTAGACTTGTTGTCAATTATTATGCTTCCAATACTTTCCTTTTCTTCCATTTCGTTCCTTCTGTGGGCAGCGGTCCTACAATAAATACTTGAATAAACAACCAGAAAGCACCTCAATACTTGATCGCTCGTCAAAGGCAGAAGCAGTGCCCGATAATAAAATGATTATGTTGATGTGCTTTGCAGCATTTTTCCAACACACGTATCTCATATTTTTCAACAATAATCACGTTAGGCCGTCAGAAACCTAAAACCTATGAAAAACAGTGCACTAGTTAATCGCTACGATGACTATGAAGACTGTTGCTATTTCACTAATGCTACTTCAAGGACAAATTTTCCTTATCCCTATACAGTGCATCCACTTAATTTTATGGGCTCGATACATTCGTATTGGCGGATCAATAGATATCATACTGCCGATGAGTTATGGCAAATTTGGATCACCAAAAGTTAATCTGCCTTAAGAACTGGATGTACGCTCTGTATTCAGAAACACTTCCTGGCTAACCCATATTGAATAGAACCAACATGTTCGGAACCTTGTTGTATTCAGAGTTGATCGGTAGTGCTTGTTTCGGCTCGACCGGCGATTAAGCTGTACTATTTCTACTACTAAGGTTGCTGAAATCAGTCCGAAGGAGTAATATACACTGTACTCACCATCGAAAGCCAATCGACAACGAATAACAAGGGCTCGGCGCGTTGACCCTCGTGTATTAACACTGACCATGGAAAATAGAGTGTACAGAGATAGCACGTCAAGCTAGTGAAACACGAAACGAGTTGTGTTTTTAGCTCTGGAACGGATATTACAAAAAGGATAGCCTGACTAAAACAAAAGTAGATGAAAAACCAAAACAATCAAAAATATGCAAGTGAATGCGACTACCAAAAGTATCATTTGTTATAGTCGCTAAAGGGTGAACGTTTTGCTAAAGTCAAATAACCGCAAGGGATTCAGAATACAAAATTTTGGTGATAACCATCTTTTAGACGATCCTCAGGTTGCCTTATTGTCTTTAGAGAAAACACGGCAAGTTTCGCGTTAACTTTCATCGGTAGCCTGGAAGTGAAAATTTTCAACTTGTTTGAATGTGTCGACCTCGTTAAACATGTTGAACAAGACTAATTAATTATAGGTAGTTTTGGGCCTTCTTTGTCATTATATTAGTTATCAGATGCGAATGTGTATGAAATCAGAAATGAAATTTCGGTCTGGTACATTGTGAAGTAAATGGCGCACGCGGGCTAAGGTGCAACATTCAGTCCGGGTAAAGAATATCATCGTTGATGTGATCTATCAACAACAGAACTCAAGTGCAGCACATCTTTTTACGACAGAGCAGTTACAGCTTTAGCCACATGTGAATAATTCCACGGATCCCAACCAATACCACCTTACACCCAACAGTACTCATGATAGCTTCTGAACACATGCGAATATGGTTATTTGCTCATGCCTCAGTAGTAAGTTGGCCCATCCATACGAATGACCAGAACGTCAGGTCACCTGGATGTACAATCGGCAAACTGAGCCCCAAACCCAAGGATAATAGATTACAAAATTTTGGAAGGTAATGTATTCAGAACACCCAGAAAATAACGCTTAGGTGTTCTCTATGGAATCGCAGGGATTGTATTTGCGAGGCCTAGATGACTTTTTCAATAGAAGGCAATAATCACCAGGAGCATTCCTGTTGTTGAATGCCCAAAATTACAAAGAAATGACTGTGATAGAGAGATACACTTGTTTACGTGACAAAATTCCGTTTTGTGATGAGGAGAGTTGATATATTTCATTCTAAGGGAGCAAAAACGGCCTGTTATAGTCCAACTAACATCTTTCCGATGACATTTATGGAAAGTAATGAGCGGTTTCCTAAAAGCGCCTTAAATAGCCAGTGCAATTCTGTTTGAATCCCTGACTCCGCATCCGGTGTTGGGGTCCTTTTTGTTTGACCAATTTGTCTGTTTTTGTGCCCTTTTGGTTCACAGCTGACCGGCTAATTAGAACGCACACAGGCTTAAACAACCCAAGTCAACCTTGCTCAAACAAACATATACGTTTTGGCTCGCAATGACACAGTTAGGCGATGCAAGTTTTCAGTGGTGAACACTTCACAAATGACTCCATTCATAAGTTATATCCTACCTTTGAAGGCATTATGAATAGTGACGGTCGCTTCCGTGGTAAACAAGTCAATAACATTGAGAAGTACTGAACGTTGATGTTGGATTCAAAAACGGTCGAAGTTTATGTTGCTACGTCAATTGTAAATTAAGCAACAGGGCAGTTTACCTAGAACAGGGAACCCAGATTTCAGGATTTAATATGAAGAAGAGGAAAAATATGGCTTACTTTTAGTGTTTGGTGGCCAGGCTACCTACAACATAACACACATTTTGACAGAACAATAGAACCCCAAGACTCGAATGTGACTGCTGTTAAAAATGGACATTCCGTCGTTCCACGTGAAATCAGTTGTTCTGTCCCTATTATTTGAGGTCACCAGGTCAACATCGTTATGGGTCAGCTGGTCGTCTCGGTGAAGGTTTATGTGACTAATTTTAATCTGGCACTTTTCTGTTCACATCTGTTTTACTTACCCGTATGCTGACTATGGATTGGGTGTGTGTTTGCGCACTGCATTCGATCTATGCTCCGATATATTAGCATATGTTAGCCACGTTAATTGAAGAGAAAGGGCAGAATGTATGACAGATAAATTTGCCTCAATTCGGGGCTACTTTTAGGAGTTCATATTGCTTCGTTGAGTAAGGACTAGTTGCACAGATTCCGGACGTGAATCCAACGTGAGTGTTATTTTGTATTGGTGCTGTATATCACCTAAAAGCACTAGTGAGTAGTATGATTGTAATCGAAAATATTGACAAACATGGTGTGTATGCGACGACCGTCGGGAACTAGTACGGTCGAGTGCTGTTACAACGCTGATGTAACGGAAAAGTAGTTTTGTAGAAAAAAAGTTATTTCCGTAGTAAAGAGCTGGCTTTTTTGTTTGCAGCTGCGGAAGCCTTCATGGCGTACGTCTCATCATAACGAACGAATTAGAAAACTCCGCGAACGAAATGGACAAGGTTACTCACCTACCAACTTCTCATGCCATCACCTTCTCTTTGTTCTGTTGATATGGTTCTCACCAAATACATACACGAAATGTTCCCGAAGGGTTATATATAAGTGAAGTGGACAAGAACAGACAGTGCGAACTGTAACAGTCATTCAGACAAGTCGCCGGGTAGACATTGTTCATCCAGATTCGGGTGACTGAGTGGTGTCGCACTCATGAAATGTCGCAGTAATTAGACGCCGTGCCCAGAAATAGGTGGCCGCTAAGTGACGGAGTATCCGGAATAAAACCCGGTTGTTCACATGAGTATGGTTAATGGTCCGATGTTTATCTGTGTAGTGTGTTTACGTGAGGAACGTTGATGAGCTGTTCAATGATGCGAGCGCAAATATAGAAGTGCAGTCCGTGAATTATGTTACAGTTCTACATCATTTTGCGATTAACTGGAAACACAACAGCTAAAGAGGGATATTCTTGATTTACCTGCTAATGTTACTGTCGTCACTGCGTAACGATAACAAATGTGAAACAGCAGCTCGGTATAGCATTATGGTGAGTACGTTGTCGACAAGTGTGATACAAAGAGATATTCCACAGTTTGACCGAGAGAAATATAGTTCAACAGCTTGAACAAAAGTGATACTGGGTACAATGTTGATGTGATACCCTTACCGATGGATAAAGTATAAACAGAGATTATTTAGTTACATACATCACGACAGAAAAATATTACTACCGCCTTATTAAGCAAAATTGAAATTAAAAGTGCTGAATTGGATTTTGCATTTAGGCACTTCGTTCACAGGTCTCTCCTCATAAACTGACTAAAGAACAAAAAATTGCAGGTGGAATTAAGGTGGGGTTATGTAGGAAGTAGCGTAATGGGTGTAGTATTTCGTAAGTCTAATGCTACTGTCGTACCAAACACTCAGTTCCGTGTCGTATTTCAGCTCTGTGAAAGTAACACTACAAACATACATCTGCTGGGTTAAGTAGATGAAATCTGTCAAACCTGCGGCAGACAACCAAGAAACATCAGAAGTACCTCTACGGTTGATTCGCCAATCTTATAATTTTGGCCGAAACTCTCGTTAAAGACACGCCTTCATATGCGTCTAGAACAGTGTGGCGCGGGGTTCCTTCTGCGGAATTTTGCTATATTTTGCTTCCATTTACTTAGTTCAGTAAGTCTATTCATTACGTTCCGTCAACCCCCGTTAGTGCTACGACGTATTTTTAATGCTCAGACAAATAAGGTATTCCACAAGATGACATTCTGTATTGAACAATTAACTATTACACACAACGTTCACTGTGCACCCGAGGTCAAAAACCTGCCTTCAGTAGCTTCGACTAACTCATTGAAAAGTGTCACTCCCCTTCCTTCATAAACATACATGACGAAGACGGCGATAATTTATCACAGTTGACCCACCCCATTAACCTATTGGTTCACCAAAAATGTACGTACGACTTCGTGTGGTCCAGCCAGTACTGGGAAAGCATATGGGTTCTTTGCATGCTATTCATACTCTTGAACTCTCTCCATACAATACTTTAATAGCCTACAGTAATAGTAAGATTAGAAATATGAGAACTTTCACAAATTGGTTATTATATATCACTCTTTTGAATGGTCTGACATTCCACGGGGGTTGAAATGTTATTCATCCCACTTGCCTCCTTAGGAAACCTGTAGCCGGTCCTTGAATATGTTGTTAACCACTTTTAGCGAAAGACCTCAAGACCTTCAGGCTGTGCGGACTGTCGTGTGTTAGGTTTCTGGCAGGACGCTTGTACTTGGCTTTCTGTGTATCATTTGTATTTGGTTCTGCTGCAAAGTACCTGCCATTCCACTGGTTAATTTAATGCGTTATTCTTAGCAATGGTCTATTAGATTTCAAATGTAGTCATAGGTTTTGAGTGATACATGGTTGACGCAAGCACGCAAACAAGTCTTTTGGCTGGTTCATTCGGAGTTGGTGGAGAAACTGAGCTGTCTTCTACTTCTACAGTTAAGCGTACCCACTAAAACGACTCCTGCCTTTTATCGCGTCCATCCGAACTGCCCAGTAATTCCTGAACAAACGCAACGGATGATAACTAGTTGCGTCGAGTTTGTTCGGTAACTTGCATGTCAACAATACGAAATAACCAGCTTTCATCTCCTAACCAAATTCTGATTGCGCATGAGGTCCGCATGGTCAATTGTACAAATTTCCGAAGTAAGTGCAGAGGCCAGTGTTTACGCAGGAGATTGATTACTTTTCCTAAGCTACACCCCAATCAATTTACTGATGAGTAGGGATGAGTAGGGGATTTTGATTTTCATATAGATTGAACATCACCCACAATTGATTGCGGCTGCAGCATTCCCATAGACTTTCCAGTCGGCCCGTTTCGAATAGCAGAAGCACTAGACTCGATTTTCACTCTCATTAGACCTCGTCAGTAGTGTATATCATCGCCACTGCCGGGACTAGAACCACGGTCATGCTGTTCATGAGGCAACCGTGTTTAACACTGCGCCATTGACCTCACGTTAGGCACGACCGAATTATCATATGTGAACGCTCAACCACTTTCGCTTGTGAGTAATGTTCAGGTTGCCCGATCATCTCGAAATGGAGACACAGTTACTGTCTGTTAACTCCAATCGATAACCCCGCGATTAGGACTTCCTAGACAGGTCGAGATCTCCGATCGCACTAAACCTGCTAGGCGATATTTTAGATTACTAATGAGTAGTCGGGGATTTGGTTAATTTCAAGTTGAACATCACCCACAATTGATCGCAGCTGTCGCATTCCCATAGACTTTCCAGTCGGCCCCTTTCGAACAGCAGAAGCACTAGACTCGAGTTTCGCTCTCATCAGAGCTGGTCAGTAGTGCATATCATCGCCACTGCCGGGACTTGAACCACGGACGCAGTGGTAAACACGGTTGCCTCATGAACAGCCTGGCCGTGTTTCTAGTCCAAGCAATGGCGGGGACATGCACTAGTGACGAGCTCTAATTAAAGCGAAACTCGAGTCTAGTGTTTCTGCTGTTCGAAAGGGGCCGACTGGAAAGTCTATGGGAATGCAACAGCTGCGATCAGTTGTGTGTGATGTTCAATCTATGCCAATCAATTTACTCAGCCGGACTTAGCGGCAACCGAGTCGATATGGCGATGGGCCTGCTTTGGAACAGTCCAGGTGCCTCATCAGACATATCAGACACGATAAACAACGTACTAAAGTTCATACTATTGCTAGAATGAAGACTTCCGCAGAGCGCCACTGTTCGATAATAAAATAGACTACAAGCCATAGCGAGCTATGTGTGTGGCTTAACCGTGTACTAACTTATCGGCTGTAGTAGAACGTGCTAAAGGTTTATTTTGTCGACAAACTGAATCGAAGTTGGACGATGAATTTTTCATTTCCGTTCAAAGCCCTTTAAACCGAAACCGGTACTGGGTCAGTATGGTGCATCAGCTAACCATAAACACACTGGATTCTTGTCACATCAATCTGAGAGGGGTTTTGTCACAACACGTTTTCATGGGCATTGCCATTCTGTTTCTTTGATATGCTTTACTCTCGCTGAACATTTTAGTTAAAAGATTTCACAGTTTGAAAAAATGGATTCCTTTGAACAGTTCGGACAAACCAGTTAGAAAACGAAAACTGGTAGATGCAAGCATTTGTACTGACTCGTCAGTACCAACTTTACAATAATATTGGTGGGTTTTTATAGCAAGAAACTGGAGGGGTGGATGATCAATAAGCGGGCTAGGACAAGTCGTTAAGTCCAGAGAAGGACCAAATTCACGAACAGTTGTTTCTGAACACAGAGAGCTGGCTTGAGTCAGATGACTGTGGCTGCTTCAGCAAGCTGTAAGAATCTTGGGTTAGGATGACGTAACATAATTCTGAATGCACAAGATGGATTGACAACGTGACCAGTGGTCAGGAAGTGTCTAGCAACTGAGAAACCTGGCTGTTTGCGTGTTTGAGCAACATTGCCGTTCTGTGGTAACAGGGACTTTTGCACTCATCTAGCTAAATGTTCCCTATCCCTGGAGCTAAAGCATCTCTCGATTCTGTCTGTTACTTTCTCTGCAGTTAAATATAAATTGGTAAACACAATTTGAGGTGTCACCGATAGGCTGATCTTCTTTGCTTGAAGACACTGTTGACTTCTGAATCCGAGTGACTACACGGAGTTCAGCTGCACTGAACGTTCACTTAAGTGAATTCCTCATCCGGTGTGTTGGTTGATGCATGATATGATCACCCCTAAATGGCAGCTCTATGTGGACCTTCTTTTTCTCTATACTGGCAACCTCTTCGGGTGGTACTTTTTGCTTAAGTTGCCCGTCTGTGAAACTTCTGGGGGTGACCATCTGATTGTAGGACAGAACCAACTAGGTCTAGTTCTTCCACAAGAGTGTCGTGCGAACATATTCGCCTTGATCACGTTAACACGGTATTCACTAGTATTTGTTTATGTTGGACCGGTGTGAAGTTGCTGAAGTTTTAGTATTGACCAGACTACGTGAATTTCCTATAGACAGTTCTAACTGAACCATCTCGACGACTTAAGAGTACATTTAAAAATGGCAGAGAGCTGTTGACCTCAAAATCACAGGTAACCTCCAGATTAGCATGACAATTATTTAGTGGTTACACCGGGTTATTTGTCACTTGTTTAGGTCGACTGAATATTAATGTGTCGCCGACGTAACGCCTGTAATATGAGAAGTTTCCTATCTTTGTAGCTAGCTGTTGCTTTCCATAGCTACTCCGTCTATTTGACAGTAGGGCTGCTCGAGAAAATGAAGACTGACAGGCACAATACAGACCAGCAAAGTTTCCCTCAATAGGTCGGGCGGAAGTAGCAACGAACTTTGACTTATTTCAACGGGCTCACAAATATAATCAATCGTTTCGTGTCGTGGAACATTTGTGGACAGTGACTGAACGTCTACAGCGCACATCAGTTCGTTAGTAAGATTGATTTTATCCAAGTCACTGACCAATTCAAAAGAATCGTTAATGGAGTGTGTCTGAAGTTTTTCTCTTAATGGGGTTGGAGTAGCGACTAGCCAGCGTGCCAGTTTATGGTAAAGGGAGTGTCATTGCCAAAATTGGCATAAGTGGTATCCCAGGCTTGTGCGTTTTCGGTAGACCGTAAAGTTTGGGTGTTGACGATCTACAGGGCTTAAGAGATTTATAAGTTACTTCATCAATAATCCTCAATTGCAGCAGCTGAAGATGTTATCCTATGCGGTCCGTTATTTTGATAACATTATCCACTCCCTCTATTCACTGAAGCTTTGTTTTGTCATCCAATATTAACATCTTCTGCATATACGCAGCTATGTCTAGAATGACTGCCCCAGAGCGCGTGTCCGGCCTAAGTATAACTACGTTTTTTGACTAATGCTCTCGTAACAGTTGCAGATGTTGCCTTGTGATAGCACACCGGCTATTAATCGGAGTCGTGATAAACCCATAAGCTATATCCGTGAACTTGGTCATTAACCGACCTAGGTTGTCAGCACTAGTTGGTCGAAGATCAGATAACTGATCAGTAAGATTATTGAACTGTGATTCAACACAAAATCGATCAGGCTTATGTGATGGTATTTTATAATCGGGACCTAAAGCTAACGCTTCTAGTTGCAGCGAAGTTAGTTTAGTTTACTATCTAGTCACATTCATATTTCTGCGAGCGTCATAAGGTGGATTGGATGGTATGTATCACGCCATCAAATTTCTACCAATTTGTTACTTCCATATGCGCGAATTACAGTCAATATCAAAGTAAGATGTCAGAAAGAAAGCAACATTTGGGGAATATAGGAGACTTTAGGCCATATCCGAGCCCCTGGCCCATTTATGTCTTCTTTTGCTTACAAAGAAGTGAGGTGGTGCACAGTGGCATTATACTGTAAGCCATTTAGTAGTTCTCACCATATGGTGATTGCTGCTTACATACACGATTAAAACCATTATTAATAATCCCGGTTTACTTATCAACGCGAGGTTAAATTCATAAATACGGTGGCGGGGGTGATGTGTACAAATTTTTAACTTCACTCCACATAATCTCAACCTCATATACTTGCTCAACAGATGAATGTATCAGATTTAACGGATGTAGAAAAACCGACAGTTGATAAATAATAGGGAATTTTGTTGATATAAGTTGAAAGTCACTCGCAAATGGTTATACCCTTCGCATTTCCATGAACTTTTCAGCCAGCTCCCTTTGAATAGAAGTACTTTGTTCGAATTACGTTCCTCTTAGAGCTCGCCGGTTGTGCATGTCTTTGTAGCAACAGCGGTTTGAACTGCAGCCACACGTTCTTAGGGCAACCACAATCAGTATTGCGCCATTGACTTCACAATAAAAAAAACTGAAATATCATGTGCAAACACTCAGTCGTACTCGCTCATGAGTCATGCTCAGATGATCCGACCTACTCGACAGAAGACACAGTCAGTGTTCTGTTAAGTAGCCAAAAGTGAACTGGCAATCAGTTGTTCAGTTTCTATAAGCTAACACCCTCTATCACATACCATTAATGAAAATACCGTTCAACAAGTTTAATAATTTCTGTGAAGTTAACCTGAGGAGAATTCCCAGTTATGAGTCACCATTTGGAGGTAAAGAGACAGGTACTAATGTAGTGAGGATTAGCGATCGTACTATACTACTCACACCACTGCTATTCACTATTAAGGTCAAAGCATATATTTTGACATTGAAGTAGTCTCAGGAAAAACACAAGAAGAAACATCGGAGTGCAGCATCGCATGAAATGGCTCTTAGTACGTAAAGGAACTGAGCATTGGCGTCTGTGACAGCCGTGACAGTTTGAGCCCCGTACCGTGTGCAGATGAGTGTTTTGTTTGTTGTCATGTTTTAACGCATAACTCAGATGTTACTTTCCTGAATAAATAACCTTTGCGTCATCTGTGTTCTTGGCTCAACATTAAAGCTCCCCTCGAAGCGATCGGGATTTATTAACAGGCAGAGTTGGCTGAGATTTTGCTTATGATAATTCCGTTGTGTCTAATGTGAAGACCGTGACACTGTAGTTAGTAAGGTTACCATATGAAAGTCTGGCCGCAGCTTCACTTCCGGCCGTGGTAAGGATGTGTACTACCGACGAGCTCTGATAACACCACAGCTCAGACACAAGTATTTGTTACAGAACCAAGTAATTTCCAGTAATGCATCACACAAATATTTCACAGGGACATCTGAGGTACAGGACCTCTCGTCGTAATTTAGGCTTTCCTCATCACCACTCAGTCCTTAGCCGCCATTTTTAGACAACGGTCGTTTCATTTCGGCCATAGCAACAGCTGTTGGATATTTTAATTATTCAGGATGGGAACATCGACCCTGGTTAGCCTCTGTTCCGAATTTCACAACCAAATCGTCCTACCAACTGTAGCCACATTGTACTGGATTAGACGATCTCTACTGCGGACAAGTTTTGTAGTAGAGGCCTCTTTGAGGGGACCGATTAAGAGTTACTTCACTGCAGCTATATGGTCTTTCAGTCGCTTTTTTACCGTCTGTTTGAGTGCCTCGCACTACATCCCATTATCACTCATAAATCTGTTGGATTTGAAGAACCTAAATTTGGTATGTGACTGATGGGACTGAATGAAACGTTAGTACTCCACGGTGCGTAGTTAACTGATGTTTTATTACTAATAAGTAGTTTGGCAGATTTGATAATTTAGAAGGAGATCCATTTGCTTGGGCTGTCAATCGGCTGGATCATTTGGTGGATTCCATATG
>JTDE01000883.1:17725-57234 GCA_014338405.1 Paragonimus skrjabini miyazakii
GATTCGAACCAGCGACAGAACCACCATGCCCAAACGCGGCAAGCGCTCTACCAGCTGAGCTACGAAGCCACGCCGGAAGCTCAGAAATTTCCATATGACACAGTTGGTTGGGTGGGTAACTAGGTCCAAATGTGAAATTTCTGAGCTTCCGGCGTGGCTTCGTAGCTCAGCTGGTAGAGCGCTTGCCGCGTTTGGGCATGGTGTTTCTGTCGCTGATGTTTTATTATTTGGATTTAACCCACACTTAGCTCCAGCTATCCATCCGTAGACTTTTCTCCGGAGAATAAACCATATCAAATTTAAGTTTATCCATTACGTTTATTGGTATAACAAATGCACGAGTAATCACATAAGGTCTTCCGAATTATCAAACTCTCAGGTGCACTTATTCTGTCTGGAATCGCCCATAACACGCTGTTCGCATGCCTCTTACTTGCGATGCTGTGAGTGGCGATATTTACCTTTGTGTACAATTACCACTGTGTAACCAGGTATGCAGCTGAGTGGTACATTGAAACCACACCACATACAAACGTTCACAGGTTTATCTAATCACATTTGAGCATGCGCGACATCGATTGCGGCCCAATAAGGTGGATCTTCCCTAAGTTGGAAGTTTAGAATAACTTCGGGAAAACTGACTACCTGTCAAAAGTGTGTGTCTGAATACAAAGGTTGAGATCACACGTGTGTCCGGCTCACGTTGCATTAGTCAGAAGGGATGGCCACACAGCAGCCGACAGAAAACTTTGTGGTATTGAAAGACGATCTGTCTGACCGACCGACCTTTGGCCACAAATTTGGACAGTTCACCTCAGGGGCCCAAGGTATGGAGTTATTTTGCTCAGCTGAGCTAATGATAACCAGATTCATCTAAGGTAGAAGCTAAAACAGTTGAAGCAGCAGTGAAATACGGAGTAAACAACTTCCTTTACACGACATATCGAATCCGGAAAGCAAGATGAAAACAAATTCCAGCTGCAATCTGTTAGAAATGCACAGGATAGTTTTATTTTCCCCAGGTGCTTCTGAATGCCTTCAAGGTCAACAAAAAACGCAGGTAACACAGGTTTTCTCCTTAGCTTGACCTCGTTCTCACCGTACGACGCCTTTCACAACTCTGTCCCAGTCGTCAATTACTTGTGATGAATGCGCCAACAGCTGGGCTTGACGTCGCACCAAGTAGTAGGTAAGTCATTCACGTGCAGATGACACTCACCAAAGCATGTGTTGCTAGTAGTCAACAGATGACCAACTAAAATTGCAAACTCGTTTGTCGGGCTAGTGGAATATGGAGTGGATTATAGCAACTTCAGATCAACTATTTGAGGTTAAATGAACGTCTGAGGTGTTGGATGGAATACTTGCCCAAGAAAGCTATGCGGCACAAATTTTAGCAAACTGCTAAGAGGGACAAACGTTGTGTGGACCTACGTGATATCGCTCTAAGTATCGCAACGGTTAGAGGGAATATAACGCGCTAGGTGTAAACCGACCAACATATTTTTTCACAATACGTGCAGTTTACACAAGGTGATTACCAGTATCTTGGCTTTTAGTACCGCCTGATTCATGAAACTGACGGAGAAGATGAATCAGGCTGGTGTATAAACAATTCGTTCCGACCAATTTACTTGATTTTGCCAGTTCGTCTCTGTGCGCAGTTCAGTTTGGCCTGACAGCAGTAGTCGCCGTGTTTTACGGTGCTCGATTATCACGGTTGTAAGCACGTTACTGTAAGCTTATCTTTCAGGCCAAGTGGGGCGAACTGATAAACACACAAAAGGGTATACGCACAGTTGATATGACAGCGTGGCGCTCGCAAGAATTCTCACCAAGTCATGTGACAAACCATGAAGCATGGCAAGTATCAATTCAACTGTTTCGAATGGATGGCTGCTTGTTTGCTAACAAGTTCTCACCTAAGGTGTTAAACAAACGTCACGCTCAATGAGTGTGGGCTGGTGTACATGAATAGAGTGTGAGTCGTTTAGGGGTGCTGATAGCTATCGATGCACAGATGAATCACGACTGAATGGGCGCCAGTTCGTTCCGAAATGCCTAAATCTTTTCATTGTTTATACTGCCAACCAAAAGAAGTTCGAATGGAGATGTGCGTTCTATGGTGATGAGTCTGTTCTGGTAAGAAAATGACCGCGTTAGGTTCAGCCGTAGGATGTACATATTGAAAGCTTTATACTGCTAATCGACTGAAAGTCCTACTTTACCCGTATCCCAATTTAAGAGATTGTTAGACAACGTTTGATGTCAGCACATTAAACGAGCTTCAGTACAGGACTGAAAATACAATAGGTTTTTGTTTGTATTGCACGTAAATATAGTAACTTGGAGTTGAGGTTGAGAATAAGAAAGAGAAACCATATCATTACCGAATTATACAAACTGTATACCACTGCAAAGTTACAACAGCTTCAGTATCAAGTAACCCGTTTATCTAATTAATTCTGAAACGAACCAATATGTGAGTTTCTTGATAGTCGTGTGTCTTCAAGCTCCGATAGGAAGTGAAACTGAGAACGTTGTCCTCGTACGAACGAGGCTGTTGCCTACTGTTCCACCAACATCATAGTTAGTGTCGTCGTAGACCCACAATTAAACTTCACAATCAATCAATTGTGAGTACTAAATATAATAAAGTATGAGTGGTGGTCGGTATTACTGTCGAAAGGTTAATGTAAAAATTCACCGTCTACCCAGTCGACTGATAACCCGCAGCCCACCAATCTTGGTTTGGTGAGATCACTCCAAATATGACATTGACGTATTTGATAAACTGACTCTCTAGCCGACTCTATTTAAATATGATCACTGTTGTTTGTAAATGCTATTCAAGTATTGTAAGCCCACTAAAGTTGTTTTTTTAAACAATCACTCAGGGTGTGACTACTAGTTTCAAATGGTATTAATTTGATGGCATGCATATCATATGGTTAACCTTTATCTGATCGGCCGCTTGAAACTTAATCGCTCAACAATCCCAAACATCAAATAGACGGAATAATGTTCACATCAGTCTGGAGAATAATCGGTTCAAGAAAAGAACTTATAATTAACAATAGGTGGTAGTCAATCAGTACATGCAAGTAGTCACAAGTCTGTAGGGATCAACGAAAAGTAACACACTCGAACGAACTCCTCGATAGGGTCTTTTATATTGATCAGACAAATGTGCTAATAATAGTTGTTTGTCCGGATACGTATGCAAACTTCAGTTTTCATTCAGGCAACTTGTCTAACCAGCTGCTTCAGTTAGACTGTCTGCTTTCTATAGATGCCGTGAGTGTTTGTCTTTCGTAAAATGATGCGCTTATCGATCTGGCAAAATCAGAGCGAATTGAGCAGTTTTCGAATGACCCCTTCTCCTCTGCCTTGCCGGTGTGCGACATCGAGCATTTTGATTACGTGATACGCAAATGACAACTGACATATAGTTCACGGGGATGGCTTCAATGAAGAGAGTCGAGCGACAGAACAGTAAGTCCATGGCCAATTAACACCAACAACAAACGTTATCACACTGTCAAATAGCCCCAATTACCAGAAATGACTTCCGACTGATTGTCGTTATCAGTGGATATTCACAGTGACAAAACAGACTGGAGTTAGTAAACTCATTGGAATGAAGCTTTTCTCTACTACCTCTTTTCTGTGCACATTACAGTTGCCTCAGTACACTTGGAACCTCCAGGAAGCGCTGTGTGTTGCATCTGGATTTTGATTCCGTGGCCGAAAAGTAGCAAAGACGCTTTATACACATTCGTTTGTAGTCGATCTTCTTAGAAGCTAGCTTTAAAAGTCTGTGGTAAGAATATAGTGTATGTACATGAGTTTCCAGCATCCCTGTTCAAACTGACAGCCCGTCAAACACTTCAAGAAGAAAGCATTGCAGTCACTATCCACTGAAAGTCTAAGACATTGCTAAAAACCATAATGTTGCAATAAAATTTTCATGGTGACCAAATGAACTACACTGGATGAAAAATCGTTCTTGTCACAGCGCGTAGTACACCATCGGGAGTTTCATGTAAATTCGAACAGAGCGATTTTGTTTGTTTGCCTGTCTGACCGACCGTACGGGCTGAAATCTGCCCACATGAAGTTGTGGTTGAATGCTTAGGTATGACCGTTTGGTCATGCGTACCCTAACGTTACTGGTATTGTGGTTAACGCAACACTCTGTTCCATCTCCTATGATCTACTTCCTGTACGAAACTACTTTCAGGAGGAGTCAGTTTTACTGAACTACTACTGAATGCCTAATCTTAAGCGGTGATTTCCTTCGTACTCGTTTATCGGTTTGGTTTTCGTACAAGTTAGGCGAACGATCTAGCAAGCAGCAGCAGAATTCACCGCAAATGTTCTAAAACGGACATAAACGGTCTGTTCATGATGAACGTTGTCTGCGACCTATTGGAATCGGAGTGACGTGCCTGCGGAAAGCATACTGTCACCCTTAGACACATGCCTTTCATCCGGGACATGCACTACAACCCCAGTCCCGGTCTTGGTGACTTAGTCAGGCCCCAGTTACATGACGCCATATGTGACGAGGCACACATGGCTGACGGCATCCGTTTCCGCATTGTTCTGTCACAGTGACTAGAAACAAAGGGCGCTTGCGAATAAACATAAGCAGCTTGTTTGCTACAATGCTCGTGGTTCAATTCACATTAAGTATCCAGTATATGTCCAAAAGAATGTAACGGGGACACATGTGAGTAGGGACCTCAAAAAGTAAACTCTAGCGGTAAGATCTAGGTTAGTGGGGAAAATTTCGAAACTTTTGGACTAGTAGACTATCAGTGTATACACGTATGTATCAGAACACTCTATCTTGAATAAAGCGGAATAAGTATTTCAGTCTGGAATGGAAAATCAAACGCACTAACAATGGTGGATAGAAGAAAAGGGTTTGCAAAACGACGATCGTCGCTGGTTGATACGATTGAAAAAGACACAAATGCGTAACTGGATTAACCCAGTTGTGTCAACTGAGCTCACCGTCCCTTTATGGACGGTGTGCTACGGGTACTTTGGTGACCTGCCAATCCGACAAGATAGGTGCATTCGTGGTTGTATTCACCACAGTGACATATGATCGCGCCAACAGACTAAATGTAACTGCGCCCGACGTACTCATCGTCCCTTCGTTGACGATGTATTATGTGTACGTTGAAGGTCTATCACTCCGAGGTGGCCATAGTCGTCGCGGCCCCATTATCCGCAGCGCCGTATAGCCATGTCACCTCAACCTATGTCACGAATAGGTCCTCTGCCTACCGTTCGTTTGCGATCACAACCATGCAGCTGTCGACGAATGAATCTCCGGCTGCCCGTTCGGATCGTATTCCTCCAGATACTTCGGTTCAGGACTGTGACCCCACTTGGTCTAATACAAAGAAGGCCACGAATAATACAATAGATTCACAGTTTCTTGTCACCAAGATTTCGTATACATTTTGTTCGCTACCAGTATGACGACTAGTTTAGGGTCCGTTCCCTAGTTAACTGACGGGTTTGCCTCAGCCAATAAAGCTGACAGCGTCAATATGGGTTTATTGCTGTCCCTGTATGTTCGATAAAATAAGTCAAGTTTTGGAATCAAACGCAGAAATCCTTCCAATACAATGCACATGAAAACTGCTCATACCCCACCAACTAATTTGACATAGTGATTAGGTTTCCTTACCGTACATCGGTGTTAACAGCACCGTTGCGCTGTAGACGAGAAGCTCTGTTTTAAATTTCACATTACAGTTCTTCCAAGGACGTCTTTCAAGAGGCCTGAAAGTACCGCTAGTTTTACCCACGGATTTGCAAATTGCGGTCCGTGAATAAGCACTGCAATGGATTGACACTTCGTCAGCAGGAAGCTTCTTAGCTGATTTTAGTGTTCTTATTGATAAAGATCCCGGATGGAGGCATAACGGCCTCGCCTAGATAAGGCTGAAGGGATGACAATGTCTTATCGTTGCTGATATCCAAACTATACTTGGCTGAAACCGTCGCGAAAGTCCCGGTCATCAAGCTGCAGTTCTTCTTAGCTATGTGAAAACTGCACACTGTTACCTGCGAACAATAAGATTAGAACGGGTGAGTAACGTAGCGGAGCTCGACCGTAGATGATTTCAAAACAGAGATTCATCTCCTTCTTCGTCTGCATATAACATTCTAATTAAATTACCTCTGAATCCACTTATAGCCGTCAATAATGTTTCACGACTCACATAATCAAGCGCGTTGGTGAAGTTTACATGAAAATGACTCAGCGGCCAGCTGAGTTCGCTAGACTTCTCCTAGAGCTGGTGGACAACGATTATCGTGCCAACAGTATTGCATCTACTCCGGAATTTGCACCGCTCCTGGGGAACATTCGTCTGCATTAAGCTAACTGCTCAGGATTTATGTTAGAAAATTTCCAGCACAACTCAACAGACTAATCGACTGACAGCAGGCTATGCTGTGTTTATTCGTCTCACCTTTGAACGAAGGGACGATGAGGATATAATCAAACTCTTGTGGGGCTATTCTCTGTTCCTAGAGAGAGACAGAGTCCACCAACTGTAGCAGAACACGTTCTAAAGTTGAGCTGGCATGATTCTTGAAAAAAACCTGGCAACCCATATGCAACCCCAGCCTTTCCATTTCGTAGTTGTACAAGGAAGCAGAAGTACAGGGAGATATACTCTTATCTAGTCAATTTTTACGTATATAACACAGTGATTGTACCGTTTGTCTCAAAATGAACACACTAGCTTTGTAAAGTGGGAGAATGTGCACACTTCCTAAAGTGATATACTCACAGTGCTTGAATGGACACACTAATCGTGTAGCAGGTTGTCTTTTCCAAGCATGTACCTCCAGAAACTCATAACATATGACCAATTCGTGATTACGTCCCGGTAATGTTAAGTCCCGTGCCGGTCTTTTCCCAAGTTCAAGTAGTCAGCAAGTTACTGGATCGAAACATTGAAATAACACAGTTGTGTCATATGTATACGAGGAAGCTGTGTGCATTCTGGGTAAGAAACTTGCACCTAACAAACATCAGACCATTCGATCACCTCACATTTATTAATTCGTGAGAAGTAGCCATACTGCAATTATCCCAGTGTTATTATCGCTACCACGTAGCTTCCGTGAGCTCTCTGCTGACGAACATTATGCACATCCATTTCATCTCGATGTGCACGTCAGCGTGCATCTCGGTCGTCTCCGGTGATTAATGCAGGCGCAACTATTTTGGACCAGAAAGTACATCAAAAATCCAGCAAAGTGCCTGAAGGACATACGTTACTTACCTCATTTTGTGATGATGCTCTGCTGCCTCTCCTAGTGGACTGTTTGCACTGAGTAACGGTGCACGCAACTTTTGTCGAATTTCTGAATTTGAACAGAACATTTTGAAGACGAACACTGGTAGATGCTGGCACCTCGCATTGTCTCGTCAGTACAAAATAACCAATAACACGAGAAAATCCCAATTTAACGTCTGTAGTACTTGGCGGGGTGTGCACAAATAAATAAGTAATAACAAGAACGTCCAATCGTGTGATCTGAATGACGATCGCTGCGACTTAGGACCATAGCAAACTCAGGTTCACGAATAACTGTTTCTCTACACCAAATGCAGGCTTGAACCGGTTTATCGCGAAGGCTTCAGCAAATTTTAGGAACCGTTGGTGATGGTGGTGCACTATGATGATGAAGGCTGAGGTCAAGTCCACGTTGTGGTCAGCTGACAGGATATGTCGCCCGATTGAGGAAGCTGGCGGCTTGCGATTCTCTGTGACTACAGTGTCCGGTTTTGAGACTTGTTTGTGAACCCACTTAGGTGCATGCTCCTTCATTCTTCAGATCAGTTATTTGAACTTATGAATCTCAAGGATGGTTCTTTTCTCACTAAACTATTTATATGACAACATTTCCGGTCGCATCAGCAACTTCTTCACGTACAGTCTCTCAGTTATCTTTTATCGAATATACGAAAGTTTCACCCCTTATTAATCGATTACTCAAACTGAAATATTTACTTGCGCTTTTCGCACGCGTCAACCATGAGATCACAGCAAATAACTGGAGGATAACTTTGTGGTGTCGCTTTCCATTGACCTCATAGGATAGCAAGCCACCTTTTGCATACATTTTCACTGTCTTCCTCAGGTTTAATTAGTGAGGATGTTCAGTTTAAATGTTTTTATGTTAATCATAAAGCTCGCGATTAGTGCATTTAACCACAGTTCATGGAATCATTGTCGATTGCTTATAAGAAACTAAGGTGAACGATTTCTTAGCCACCAGGTCCTTCTTAGAATGTCCATTCCAATGGTAAACTGAGTAAGGTGTGAGGAAACCTACTGTTACAAAATGTGGGTTTTGACCTAAGGTCCGCATGTACAAGGATGTAATTTTTATCTTATGACTCCATGGTGTTAACTTATTGAAAGCAGATAAGTTTGGTTAGAGGACGGTCTATACCAAAGCAGTTTGTAAGCTGGCTAACAACTAACCACCACACTCCCTTTTGTCATAACAAAAAGAGAAACGTTTTGGGCTGCGATTTTCAATAACCGTTGAATCATGACAGAAGTCCTTCCTATTACCTTCTTCGTTGCAAGTAACTGCTAACGGACGCTACAAGTTGCCTTAAGGCAAACGAACATTGCTGCCACCACTAATTATCCCAGGTATATAATGAGAAAGAGTACCTTTTACACAGCAACCAGCTACTGCTGAAAGGGATCAGCGACTGCTTAAACGGGGTTAACAATATCCGCGTTCGGATTAGCTTTTCACAGTGATGGAACCAACTAACGCCTGTGCAAATACGTCAATGCAAACGGCTTGCGTCATATGACTTGTGTTACACTCTCATTTCAATATAAACCCGGATGCCGATGGTGCTGTAACGCTTCTTGACCTTATTCCATCGGATTCACATTGCATACACACAGTTGTACAAAACGCGAGAAAAACACGCATACTGTCTGCGTGTGGTCACCGAGCACGCTTGTATTTAAGCCTTTCTGTTTGGACTACATTGAATCACATGATATTTCCCACCGTTCGTTTGGTTTATCCGGCGTGAACTATGTGCAATCCATGCAGTCTGCTTGAAGTTCACAGCTGTATTACATGGAACTGGTGAGAAAACAACACTGTCTAACTGTGTTTCAGTGACCGTGCTAAAAAAACAGTCACTGCTTAGTGAGTAACAGTGCTTATCCTTCATATGACGTTTAAAAAAGCTCATCCGCAAACCCACACTCACTGACCTGCTTCATTCCTACTTGAATTCATGGATCATTTGTGACGATGAGATTAACATACTTGGTGTGTATGACCTAGGCTAAATTGTGTTCAATTCGCGTCAACGTGGTGTGAACATGCTACACGCGAGTTACACTGCACATCACTTACGTGCAATTTCTAATGCATAACAGAGGAGGGGGCCTTCGACAGCCGCACAACAAGCTTTTGGAAATGAGACAATGACCCACTGGCAATAAGAGCAAACTGGTCATCCGATTCAGTCTAGGCCGCGTTCGCCGCACTGAATCGACAGACAACAACGAAACAATGAACAGTCTCCCAGCTGCAACGAGAACACACTCTGGATTAAACGGGACTTATACCACACTGAGTACTGTAATTGAAAGTCATCGCACCCAGTGGGCGCTATGGCATAGTGTAATCACGGCATAAATCATACGAGGAGAACGTTTAGAGGGCGTCGAATCTGTCTAGGTGGTTCACCCTTGGCAGGATTTGGGCACCGACTAGGGTTAAATTTACTCACGTCTATAGCATTCGCCTCCATCTTGCCTTAAAATTTCTAAGAAGCCAATTGTGCAAACAGCGGATTTCCGCAATCCCAACATGTCTACGGTATGGCATTTCCGAGTTAAATACGAATGATAGAACAAACCAAATGGATCGTTGAAAATCACTGAAGTGGTACGGGTTCTATACTGGAAGAGTATGGGTGTATTGAATGCCTGAAAATGTTCCAAGCGCCTACTATGAGACACGCGTTCATCGGTCTCTTAGACTGCACCACCACCACTTGTATATTTTTTAACGACCCAGTTGATTTGCTACATTTTACATAGATAACTCACAAATACACTATGTAACTGTAAAAACCCGATGAGAGTGACTGAAAACAGCTGTTTGCGCAATTCACTTCTGTTACTTATAGCATTCCAGGTTAAATAATCCACGCCTGTGGATTGGTGTTGATTCAACCAGTGCATGATGACTATGCCACACCAATAAGGATACAAGGAACTATGGCTGTGGTTGTTCACTCAAACATCTGAGCATCACAGAGTAGTGTTGGTCGCCTGATTTGACTCTCGTTACGCACTTGTTTAACACAAACTTATCGTGCTTAATTTACACCTGTCGACAGTTACCTGTCAGTTATTTTGTCAACTGTAATAATCGTGCAGCTATTTTGTTTCACAGTCGTAGTAACTGTCCTGTGGATGGTTGTTAATTGACTGTCGGGTGCTGTCGCGTACATAATAGTATCCAATGGTTACTGCCCATAAATTGGGGCACTTATAATAATTTTAAATAATCACGTCAGTCTAAACCGCTAACTGAAGCTCAGCACAGTTTGAGTGGACAGTGGCATCCAATTTTCTCCTGAAACTTGATGTCCTTATGTGAATTCTAACCGGCAGGCAACTTGATCAACCGAGCAAACGAAAAATAATCTCATTCCTCTGCAGAGAACATGATCGTGTGGTAGAAATAAGCTTGTGGGAAACAAGTTGATGCGGAAATGGTAGTTTGCATACCCGTTGCCTCAGTTGTTAGCTCCGTTGGTGAGACTACATTTGAGTGAAAAAGTTATGATATGGCAACCCAAGTTTATGTAAATATAACCCTAACAGATAACCTAGTTGTCCCACTGACCTCATTCAAAATGTTGTTACACAATCAAAACTCCAAGCTATGCTGATCAGACCTCACCAACTGTGCACAAAAGCGGTTTGAGCAACCCACTGGGTTGCCGTGGTGTTGATGACGTAATACTTGGCATGGATGTGTACGTGTCCATACTTTGTATACTTCTAACTGTCTGTCGTATAACCTGCTCGCTTTACGTGTGAGGCTGATAAGAGTAAATGAAATGTTAACATACCGCGAAATTTCTCTTCTTTCTTCACTGATGAAATATTTGTCAGTCGATTGATGTTACTGCGATGTCAAAACAACTTAAGTCCACAATGCACAGCATGTCGGATAGGAAAAATAAGCTTGAGACATACTCCACGCATGCACGGTACTCACGCATTGATTCACATTCCAGGATGATTCGGTTGGCGCTTCCTCTTACAGTACAGATGATTCAATGATTAGGCAGTGATTCCAACTTTAAAAAAAGCGGGCGATTGTCGAATTGCACTGTATTTTGAGTGAACCATATTTGAACCAACTTGAATACAGTGGCCACATATCTGTTGGACGATTGTCCTAACAATAAAATATGAACACCCTAGATCAACATAGGTGCATCTGTTAACCTCACCGTTTAGTTGGATGGTCAGTCCACGATTACCAAACGTATTAAACCAAGCTGGTTTGGCGTTACTGCAACTTTTATAACACCGTGAAATTCATGGTAGAATGTGCTCCTCTAGCAGACAGATAGCCAGAAGACGATTTCTTCAGTCTGGTTTACTGAGCTTGCAAGAATAAGTGAGCTTGGAGGTAGAATGTGTTTTGAGCCCCGAGAGATTTGAATCGGAATTAGTGACCTGTAGACAAACCGCTGTGCTATTATTTTCAAGTATATCGAAGAGCATTCATTGTCTGAATAGGACCGCTGGGAATTTAGTTAAGCCGACCGGGTTAAGCAAGCCGGTTAATCCGTTTTCTCACAGGTTGTGCGACGGAGGTGAGGATATATGGCGTGTCTGTTTGGATGAAACTCGGGGGAGTCATTGAGGGATAAACTTTGGATCAGTTAGCATCAGTATGCTGCCACTATGCATATTGCTGCCTCATTTCTTACCTAACAGATTTGGATATCAACGACTGGAGTGAAACGAGAAAGGGGTAGACAAAACTTAAACGTGTGGTAAACTGACAGCATGAGTTAAAACATATACCCAGGTAAAACTAGTAGGCAATGCTCACACAACCGATCTTCACTGATTGTCAAAAAGCTGGAGTTGGTATTGCGTAAAGACGCCGTAAAAATAGTTTATTTGACCATTTCACGAAGATTACGGCCTTATTGTTCTTCATTCGTATAGTTTCTATATAATCAGTGTTGTCATATGCAGTTATGTCATTATCAACCTGAGATTTGGTAATTAATCTTTTAGAACTCACATGAATCTTTCCGCCTCCGAACTAATGGGCAGTTCATACGAATCAACATTAGCGGAATAGCACACTGATTGATCAAAGCTGTCGCTGAGACTTCTGCTTTGAGCGAGCCCTTCACTCTTTAAAAAAGCATTTCGTCGATAATAATTTGCCCAACAAACAGTTAGCAATAATGAACATGCTGAAATCAAGAAACTTCGATTTTTTCAATAATAGCTTGTTGTAACTTCTAGCATTCACTGCTTGGCATTTAGTCACTGCCCCGTTGATACTGGTAACAGTCTCCACTCTTCTCTTCATGCCCGTCACTAGGCCCTTGTCTTACGATGGTCCTTACGATGGGGGCACAGGTTTCAGATGGGATAAGTTGTCGGTTGTACGGTCTTCGTTGACAGCAAGATTTAACCAATGCTAAAAGAGTATGTTGCGTGTTCTGACCAAAACAATGTTCGATCTATTTTTTGCATTGTCTCTTCTGAAGGTCGAATCGTCGGGGTTGCCAGTCGTGCGAAACAGGTGGTTTAATGCTATATGCTCGTAGGTAACACAATTGGTCTAGTTCTTGGAAAATTTCAGGTAACTGTTTTCGTTCGTCCAAACGATATCTCATACAGATCGATTGAAGACAAATATAATAAAGAATGACTTAACTCGATCACTCGTCACACTCGGATTTGAACAGCTCCTAGGTGTTGCTCACGCCAGGCCTCATCGGTCCAAACAACTCTGATCCACTAGCCCAGGGGCCAAACTCAGTGTGACTCACGACAATTGCCGTTACCTGTACATTTATGTTAGTACTGCAACACGACTTGGGCCTCTGGCACACATTTCAATTTCCTGAATCATTCTAATCACGGTTCACACAGATCCTGGGAAGTCGCCCACTTGAGACGGCTTGTGAGCCGCTCTGCTCAAACCAACTGCAGTGAGTGCCGGTCACCTATTTCCTTAAGGATTTTTAATGGCCAACTTCCCATTTGCATTTCACATGTCAGATTGCAAGGTAGCGCGATATTTACCTCCATACCGTCAGTGAGAAACGTCTCAAAAATTCCCGTCGAATGTTGTGGTTTGCAGGCTGGAAACGAACATAAGCCAACTAACCCTGGTGGTCACTCAGTACGATATGCTCCTACAGTCATCTGACTTATCTCCCTTGAAAGAGAACACAAGTAAATATTCGACGTTTTATAATTTAACGGAGGCTAATAACTGAATGCCGGACGATGAAGGTCACAGCACATAAACAGTGCGTAAGCTGTGCATAAACTATGAACATCCCAAAAATACAAAGGAGGACATAAAGTATACGTATTATGTCACTAGCAGTGACTTGTGGTGGCAGATCATATGAACAGCTAAAGGGAAGGGTTTGTTTTCTTTTGGATTTCGCACGTTCCACATTGGTTTATGCAATCCAAATTCGCGGTTGCATGAAATCAAGTGAATCATAACTGTCATGAATGACAGATCTTGTGTGCAAGATGCCCGAAAATTTAGCTCACTGCGGAGTTGATTTATGAATTTCAACTTGAAGTAAATCAAGCATAATGAAAGTGGAGTTTTTAAAATCCTCAAGCCAGTAATCTCCTGATCGGACTCAGCAACAAAAATTAATTGTGCTAATAATTGACTGTTCGTTTATGAGTAAAATTTCACTGCCACCAAATACGAATAAATCCTATCGATTCTTAAGGAGAAAAAGGTTAGAGCTTCCCAAGGCAACGAAGTGTAGCAAAAAATTCAAAACTACCGTGGTCAAGGCTAAAAGAACTTTCAGGATCCTCGCCATTGATAAATGGACCGTAGAATGAAAGAAACTAACGGCAGTTACATTAGGATAAGTGGACCAAAAGTATGACTCGCTATGGTCTATCTTATCCAGGACTTGTGACGTTTGTGACATTTAGAATGACAAGGTGGGCAAGTAAGTCTGTGACCACATGACTCAGCCATTTCGATATTTGACAGAATGTTGACTACAATAACGACATTCAGTAAATGCATTTCCTTGACGAATTATTTTTGTGGACTGCCGCTGTTGCTGATGCGACGATTTCTCAAAGCTGTTAACATCATACACCATAGTTGAGTTCGATTTCACAACAACAGTGACAACTTGAAATTGTTGGTAGACGCTGATAGTAGACCGAGATGATCAGTTATCAATTTTACTGAACAGTAGGCACATTAATTTCAGAAACTAATGCATATATTATACAAATTTGTATGGATGTTGTTAGGGCGCCCACCCTGTTACCTTCCCAAGGCGCCTCCGTCGTAAGAAGAAACAAACGATTGACTCAGTCTTACTTAGCGGAACTGTTCAAATCGGTTGAGACTTTTTATACCGCTATGCACATTTGCGATCCTAACTCTTTTTATCCGGCAACTGTTCTCCTTGAGATCTTGGGAATGTGTGGTCATAACGCGCCCTATAAATACTTTGTAGTTGTCGCCTTAGCTGCACACGTTTTGGGGCGGAACAAAGCTCATACTTCGTACGCGTCTTTTGGCTTGTCTTGGGAGCGAATACGGGGACAGCCGCGGTATTATTCGGGACCGAGATTTCCGTGGGAATTGTTACCGGGACGAGAATCCGATTTTATCGAGCGCACCACTATACCGAGATCGAACCAGCGTGTCGTTTAAGAGGGTTTACAACAGATGTATAATACTACGCAGCCCAAATTTGAATATGAAGTAAAAACTCACGGATATAATCATTTGCCCTCCTCCGTTAAATTTTGCATTTCGGCCTATTTGGCGGCTTCAAACGTATCAGACTGGGTTTGCGTAAACAGCTGATATTTTGAAGAAGCGTGCAGAAGTGAAACAGATGAGTTCGGAAATGCTGGAGTTTTACTCACGGCATAAGTATCTCTGTCAATGACTGAGAAAGTGCGATGGTATCTATTCTCCTTTCGTTTTTTTATTCATTTCGAAACGTTCGACCTAGCCGACTGCGTCATGTGAAGTTGAGTGAACGTTCAGTCTACCCAAAGCTCCAAAGTCAACTGGAAAAATTTGCAAATCACGACGCCAGATGTAGCACTTTTGAATAGGCAATAATACTTACAAATGTGCCTGGCTCAAGCCTTTAACAGTTATCACTGAGCTCAAGGTAACAAAGCGAAGTGACAACAAAATCTTATTGTATTGGAAGTGGGATATAACGTAATTATTCATGTATCAAAAGTACGAGTCCGTGTACAGTTGCAGTCTGTACAACATACCACTCGCCGAATTCTTTACCAACAAGCCCAAGAAACTGACCTGTTTTCCTTCGGTCCTTGTGGGCATACTAAAGATTGTCACTCAGAGGATCAAGTTCAAAACTGAGGTTTCCATTTCCATGTGGCCGATCAATCAGAAAAAAATGAAAGAAGGATTAACAAACAAAATCTTAAACCATTGTCTTTTTATTCAGCTCTTCAAATTTAGGAGCAAAATTCTTCAAGCTCCGTGGTCACAACAATGATTTACATCTACCTCCCCAGTGATAGGCTTTATGCTGTGTTGTGTGTATTTCGACTGCCTTCCGGATTCCATAATCCTAATAATGTAGTGAGACACAGCGTTGGAAGTTAAAGGCTCCACACTACCCCAGAACTTTCATCTAATTTTGCAAAAGTACCACGCTCATTTAATAATCATGGAATCAGCGGAATCGTTGAAGTTTTACAAGTTAGTAAGGGGTTGTAATGTCTGTGGACAAATAATTGTGTTGGACATCAATAAGGGGAGCATACAGCAGAAGAATACTTAACAATCTACATCAACTCTATCAGGATGCTGTTCTATTGACTTATGGTCATTTAATCTAAATCATTCTGTATCACTCGCTTCCGATTAGAATCTCACCAGACGCCTAACTACGTGTTACACCGAAGTTATCAAGAATTTTGTGATAGGCAGTTCTGGATCTGACATAACCCGTGAACGTTCAATGTTTGTTGGTACGCTGAAGATACTTGACATCGCATCTGTTTTGCGTCCATGTGGAGTGACGAACCTAAACAGGATATAAGCTTTGTCAAAAGTGGGAAGTGTGAACTTATATGACATATGTAACTCTGTTCTGAAGTTTCGAGGTGTGACATATCAAGCCGAACCATTTGTCACAGGATAAGGTCTGAGGTTGTCAAGTTGTCGTACGGGTAAACAAGCCGTGAATTTGCTGCTCGCTTGATCCAACCTTACTTAGGTCTGAGAGATGGGCAACTCGTCGTCACTTGTCATAATCATGATCTAAATCGATTCATCATAGGTGGTGCTCGTACAGGTGGTGACCAGTCATCGTATTGCTTGGAGAGTTACTGATTTATATTAAAAACCGATTTATCCCCAATTAACCGGGAAGGATATAGTTAAATAACATCTTATTGCCAGCTGTTGAAGACCATCCTCCCACTTGATAATAGTAATCATTATCTTTGGGCCTATCTTCTTATTCACTTTCCTTTACACAGTTGTGGATGGGCTTGTATGTTTGAGGTGTCCAAGCTCTACCAACAGGTTATACTTTTAAATATGTCTCTTCTCTCATGTTTTAACATAGTCACATAGGAACCTGACGGGAGTAAGTCGAAATTCCAAGATTGTACATTGGATGATTGCAGGAGATGAGGTGTTTTTGTAATAAGTCGGCCGTCCAAATATACTCTGTGAATTAAGTGACAGTAACGCGTAAACCCAGTTACCTTTGAAGCAAAGTGATCCACGACATTTAAACTGTTACCAAGTACCAAAGTCGACGTCGAATGCTAATGTAACTTGTACACTGTAACGACACCGAAGTATAGCAGACCCACCAGGAAACGGATCTATGACCTTCCTACAAAACAGGAAGGAAACCAGTATAGCTGAGGCCATATCACTCAGTTTGCTGTGACCGTATGTGAAGGAACCTGGTAACAAAGAAGCTTGTAGGCATTGTTTTACAATCCCGTTTGTCTGAAACTGTACTGTTTTCAGGGTTCCGTTATCTCTGTGGACCGGTTGGTTCTGTAAGTTGTGAGCGATTCCGAAAAATATTCAGCATGTTCGAAGATGGTGCTTTGTGTATTAGCCTGTGTATCTCAGGTGTTGACTACCTACCCGTTCAAAAGTGCACGACTATACTGACAACTAAACCAGATGTTCTTAATGGTTGTACACTAACATCTGTTCTCGAAGCAAGGCATTTTGGTTGCAACCATCATTGCGTGGCGACCAGTTATGATCCACACAGGGCGAATATAATAGTGTTGCGACCCAAAAAGATGTCTAACCCGAGCAGTTTCCTACTGTCAAACATCCACTATAAGGTATATGACGATACAGAACCACGACTGTAAATACTACTTTGCACGGTTGACGTGTATCCATATAACTAACAGTCGTACCTCATCAGTCGTTTTAGTGGCACGTCCCGCACAGTTCGCGTACATGTTTCCAACAGTGACTGCCAATTCTCGGCTTTCAAGGCTTTGGGAATTTTCTTTTAGTTTCTATGCATTCACAATAAGCTACGCTACTTAAAAACACGCCATACAACACTGGGGATGACGAACTTCAAAAGAAGAAGGGCAAAAGACCTCGAGTCTGAAATTCTGAACAAACCATGATCACGACTTAAGTAGCCAAGCAACTAGTCGGAGCGGTGGACTTAGGAGTTGGGTGGAATTCTAAGAATGATTTGGGTTTTGGTCCTTCACAACCAACCAGTCCCGCAGGTCGTCATTTTCGGCTGTCCCTGTAATCGTAATCCTACAATGGTGTAAGAAATATCGTTAGCGCCTATACTACCAACTCGCCGTTCAAAGCACAGGCAGTAAATTTATATATGTGACTAATGCAATAATAATGATGCTATAGTAATAGATGAATAACTATTTGATTTTAATAATATGAATAAAGTTGGACAAGTGCGTTATATTTTTCATGCATGGGAGTTTCCGATATAACAAAAATTCCATCAGGGTATGAGTTGTAAATCCCATGTGTGGGAAAAAGCGTTTACTCGCCATTGTTCGTTGGAAGATTCAGTTCCCATGTAGTACTTCAGTCAGCTGGCTGTCGAAATAGTTGCCTCCAACTTTCTGGTGAACACCATGATACACACATCGACATCATATTATACAAACCGTCTTCATTTCTATTAGTTTTGACAATCTCGGGCACCGGGAGACACTGTAGTAGTGAGTTTGACCAATATGAGGCGGTGGATAAGACTCACTACCATAATTGTTATTTTTCAGGTCGTTGACGGTTGCCAGCGTAAGCAGATGCGACGAGAACTAAATCCTCCTAGGAAGCATTCAGAATAATCGTTGTGTAATGGCCACCAAGTATTTGGTAAAGCAAGTAGCCAGTCGAGTTGAGGTATGTAGTCAAAAAGGATTAGGATTTAAGAAAGGGGATAAAACACGCAGTGCACGGATAGTTAGAGCCATAAGATGTTTGCATGCTAATAGTCCTCTGCATGCCTCTTTTTACTCACGTTCATTCTTTTCCTCTATCCAAAATCATTGGTTCCGCGAAAAGCACAAAAACATATAATAGAAAGTGAAGGTCTTTCTCGTTGTTTCACAAGAACTCTGACTCTACAATTTCACAATCACATCTTCGTTTTTCTTTCTGCCTGCTTTAAAAATTACCGGAGGGTAGCTTCCTATCTCACTGAAGTTCCTCATCAGAAGCCTTCATTAGGTATTGCACTTCCGTTTCTCGAAGACCGAGAAGGACTAAACGTTTACAGCTGGCTAGTAAACGTGTAAGCATCCGCTTGGCTTCAGTGCGATGTATGAGATGTTTCGTCGGCAGAATGTCCCAGTAACCATACCAACAGCTGTCAACAACCAACATGGTCACGGTCCTGTGGTCCAGTGGAGATGTCTGATCCCGCAGGCTGACGCTTGTTCAACTGTCGTAGTTTCTACTTCCCTAGGTACGCGGTGTTGGTGTGGCCCTGTAGAACAACCATCTGCCATTTAGCAGGCTAATTATGGTCAGTAACCACACACTGTGCTGTGAGCCGCACAATATGGTCACATGAGCAAAAGAACATGAAGGTTTATGAACAAAGTTTTAAGGTGAGACCCAGACGCTGTTCCGTGGTACTGACACCACAAAAGGAAACCGATGCAACGTCACCGAAAATGCATATCAGTAGGAGATGTTTTGTGTGTTTATAACAATATCACTGCACGTGAAGACTGAGTAGTGAAACACTAACTAATTACCAGCTACGGAAAGTTCTTTTGAAAGTCAGAGCAATAGCTTTGATCTCATAGTCGTCATATAGCTTCAGCAGGATGACGTAGCTCAACATTTTATTTCGAAAGCAGTCAAAACGTAAGGTTAAGGAGGAGGCAACCCCCGTCATCTCGCACCTGTGACTTGAGTGGCATGAAGCTGCTAGGATGAAATCGATCAAGTCATACTCATTATAACAAAGCAGGTATTTGATTTAATATTATAGATCATACGTTATTATATGGTTGGTACCGTACAATGTTGCAATTTATGTCGCAGTAAACTGGGTGTATCCATAGTTTTGCCTAACACAACGTACCGAAATTGATGGTTGTTATCCACTTTCTGAGGTACTAAATAACATGTAAATGTGGGTAGTATTTTAATGTTAAAACGCAAGTTGGTAAGAAGCCAAAATGGGTTGTTAAA
Source organism: Paragonimus skrjabini miyazakii (assembly GCA_014338405.1). Taxonomy (NCBI): domain Eukaryota; kingdom Metazoa; phylum Platyhelminthes; class Trematoda; order Plagiorchiida; family Troglotrematidae; genus Paragonimus; species Paragonimus skrjabini miyazakii. The sequence goes on from JTDE01000883.1 coordinate 37,766, forward strand.
CCAGGAATGAGAATGCTAGTGACAATATGTAAACGACCATATTCTCAGACATTTCCCTAGACTGACCACTTTTGGTGTGCCCCATATGGGTTCCAACGAAATCCGGGAAATTAGAGAGAGCAAAACTCAGATCCGACTACGGATTACAATGTTGATTTTGGATTGGTACGATATCATCCATAAAACCGCAGTGGTTACCACTACAGTCTTATCCTTCACAACCTGAAGTCTAACACGAGTCTGAAACAATGTTGCCCTCGAATAAATGTGAAGAACGCAACAATCCATTTGCATTACGTTGGCCGCACAGTCAGGTCTCAGAGCACCTCCCCAAATGGTTTTTGAGTACCAGAAGTGGAACTGCAGATTGCACTTACGAAACATCCACAGTGATCTGACCATCAAGTAACCTCGTTATAGCATTCAGTGTTATCTGTCACACCGTGAACAAACACGCCTTCAGAAACAGACTTTAGTGAACCCTCGCTACCTTGGTAGTATGTTGCGTACAAACGGCTAGTCCCAGTGACCACCAGTGAAGTGGTAGACAGCTGTTTCAACCTAGTTAGGTTTCATTAGCACCACGCATGCCGGGAATCGAACCCACGACCGGTGAATAAATGACAGATTGTAACCCAAGCAGTTATCCACTAGACCACGGGATCACGGTCACCGGGGTTACAGGAAGGTATGTAAATTAGTTTCCTTAGCCGTTGCGCTTCCTTTTGCTCATACGCTGAATTCGATCGGTCATATTTTGTGGTTGACCTGCAACGGCTAAGGAGACTAAGTGTGTTACATAGGTCGAATGTTTCTACTACTCATATTTCGTTACCCTTATCTACTGTTTTCATTTCACATCTACATCCGTAGTTATTGTCATTATTTTCAACCGCATGACCGAACTATGATTGATCACTTTGAAAAATTTTCCTATGCGCTCCCACAGGTCCAAATGTTTGTACAGAATTTCGCATGGTTGACTGAAAAAACGAACGAACTGGTGCCTGAGAATTCATCTTACATGATGATTGTTGCACTCTTCAAATTTACACTAGTCGACTTAGTTGGTAATGTTACCGATAGCCCTGGCTATCCCAAGTCGTTGTTGCTATTATCCAATCGGTCTGACATGAACAAATATCGATTAGGCCGGTGTATTTAAAACCAGCGCTCCGTACCGGTCGGTGGGCAATAGTTGACCTGTGCACTATTATGATATGTATGCCGTACGAAGGCTTCAACCGCTTCTTATTTACCCAGTACTGCTCTTAACTGCTGTAATACAAACGACCAGTAATGTTTACATAATGCCCACATGAAAACAACCACGTCACCACTTCGATTGCACCTAACGCATGCAAGCTGTTACGTAGTTGTGGCCTCGCAGCCCAAACCCCCAACTTACCAACCAAGCTTAGGGAGAAGATACGCGAATGCTCCTATGAAGTGGCCTGTAATTTTGTAGGAGGAAATATTGTGTTTTACAAAACTGCTTCATATCTGTAGCCATCAACAACAGGTATAATTGTGAAATAGCTTGCAAAATGGAAAATAAAACATACTGTAGGCAAAAACACAAAAACGTTATAAGAGCGGCAGAAAAAAGAGTTTTAACTAATAAAACACATTCTCTGTTGGTGTTTTGTGTACTGTTATTGCAAGTGCTAGACTGGTTTCTTAACTGAGATCCTCCTAAACAGAGTTCGCCTTTGAGTGGTCTTTTCAGTTGGTATTCTAAGGGTAACTACTGTGTACATCAGCTGCTTCATGAGTGTGGACAGACCCAGTCGTGACGATCAGTGTCAAGAACAAGGCTGCAAGGTCGAGTACCGGCCAGCTCGACTGTTCTTTTCTAGGTCTGGCAGCTTGATACAATCCGCCTAACACGTTGCAATACGACCAACACCTTGTTGTGTAACTGTTGGAACATAACATTCAAGAGGTACAATCAAAGTTTGGAAAGTTTTTTACCAAACAAGTAAGTTTTGGGTGCGTTCAATGAATATCCAATATCTCACCCATAGGTTGGATGAAGGCGTTGTGGACATTAACTGAATTCATATTGTTCGAATTCACGTATCTTGCGCCGCAACAAACTTTATATGCTTGAAAGGCGAACTGACCACATTTGCAAACGATCAGGCACATTCGCCTGTGAGTAATGCTTAAATTGCCCGGTTGCCTTTAGAAGAGACACAGTAAGTCCCCTGTTAACTCAAGCCAATGACTCCATGAATTGAACTTCTCTCCAAGTTTAAATAACAGAAATCATTAAACTCGCTGAACGATATCCTTGTTACAGGTAAGTAGAGGGTGTAACAAAGGCTTCCGTTAATTTAGCTTATCCTGAAAGTCAGCCTATCCACACAATTATTTCGTTCATCATAGCACATAACATCAGCTCGGCTTTCCCAGCATCGAACCAACATCTTACGTCAAACATTTGAGTATGCAGACCATTTACCAGCCTTGAAGTTGCCAAAAAATTATGGTAGGTTTTTTTCGCTTGTTTTCTTAAATCTACTGCACCGAAGGAGTCCATTGTTATTATTCAAAATTGGTCGGCTGGGAATGCGACAGCTGCTATCATTTGGGGGGTGATGTTCAGTTTATATGGTTGGTATAAATTAAACATCAGTCGTTGGCGCACTGGTCAACGCGGTTTCCTGGTGAAAGCTTGGGCGGAATACCAGTTTCGGCTCTGGCAAGTATATACCTTACTGATGAGCTCTGACAATGGTGAAACTCGAGTGTAGTGCTTCTTTTCTAAACTGGCTGATCAGAAATTTTCTGGGAGTGAGCGATCTTCAATCTGTACAAACCAAAATATCTACTGGTGAGTACCAGTAATCACGCTTTGCTTTTCGTTGAACTTTGACGGCACTCCTAGTGCTGTTCAGCCTGCTGTGTCTATCTGTCGATCAGTAACTCGACGCTCAATGCCTCGGGTTCGATTGCGCAATCTTTACCTAAAGTCTGATTGGTCCACAGCCTGTGGCGCGCTCCGTCTACCCCCACCTCTAAATCATGTTGTAAAGAGGATAAGAATTGCGAGCATGTGGTGAGGGCGTTTTAACTAAAGCTGCCTGCCAGGAAGGAAGTGTGACAAATCCGTATTTGACTTGGTCACCACTCCTCCCCCTTACCCAGCGGGAATAAACGGCAAGTCCCGTGACTACTTGACCAACTATACGCTATAAAAGCACTCATCCGCTACATGTTTTATACTAGTTTGCTACTGAATAAAAATTGTTTCAATGTGGTATTCGACTCCGAAACATTACCAACGCAGTGTTCACGGGCAACAAGAGCAACTGTATTCCGTTCCGTGCACAGACATACATGTCGGTAAGCAATCATTTAAACTAGTCATCATTATGTATAACGCAGTCTTGCCTGAATTCTACCTGCTGAATAGTGAAAAGTTGAGTTGTGGTTGTTGTTGATTTTTTGCTTTATTGGCCAGTACGCACGGAGTTCGATGTTAAGAATAACACTACAATTCTCAATTAGATGTGATTAATGAATGCAAAATATTGAACCGTCTTTTAAAATATACCAGCCGTTGTCCCCACAAGTGTACTTTTTAACAAGCTCTCGAACAAATTACCAACAGTCTTGAGTCACTGGAGTGTTAGTAATTTGGTGCCTTTGTGAATGTATGTCGAATGCTGCCTTATCAGAATGAGTTTTACTTAGAGATGTAAATACGAAATGTTTGCTGCATCATTATTGTCTGAGTGGTTGCACTGATTTGTTTAACTTGTATGCTACTGATACGTGTTCTAATTGATCGATTACAGATGGGTCTGCAGATAATAATCCCAGCGCATACTGGTTGTCGCCATTCTGGGATGACTTGATTCGCCAAAGCATAATCACCTGCGAGGTGACTTCTCCTACCACGCAAACCATCGAACAAACTGAACATTGCCCACCGGAGATGAGTGTAGCGTTTGATAGTGGTTTTGAGAGTATGTGGAAAACGTCGCTTGCATCTTCCAGAAGCAGTCGGCTTCTCGGACGTCGAGTGAAATTCTCCATCGACAGCATCTTGTCCGATCAAACCCCGACCCGGTCACATTCGATGAATATTGGCGTAAACGCATTACATGATATTTGCTTCTTGGGTTCGGATTCGTTTACTTCGTCAATAATGGCAACAGCACAGGAAGCCCCCATAGATCTTTCGGTTCAGCGGGTTGGTGCCCAGCTGATGTCTGCAGACAAATTGCCGGCACTGAATACAGGATTTGCTTGTCGGTTTTGTGAGAAGCCGTACACATCCCGATCCTCCATCCGGTAAGCAGACTTTACATCTGGCTTTTGACAGAATTTTTATCTGGTGTATGGAATTTGCAAGGTGTGTGTGCGTTTGATAGGGGGAGAGCAAATCAAAGATGACCACACGGAAGATTCCGAACACTAGACGATTAGTCACAATTATTCTAAAGTTAGTTGGCTCCACTGGTCAAGTTACAAATGCCTATCTGTTCCCGCTTATATAGTACATACACCTATTAAACACAACAAGAGAGAAATACCTCATATAACCCCTTCTGCTTCTTTAGCCTACACGAAGCGACACATACGCTTCCATTTCACTGTGGAGATTGTGGTAAACGATTCTCGCGGCCATGGCTACGTGATATTCACCATCGAACACACACAGGCGAAAAGCCGTACACCTGTGAGATCTGTCAGAGAAGGTTTGCCGATCGGTCGAATATGCGCGCACATCAACGGGTACATAAGTCGTAGGTCGTGGTTGCCGGGGGACGGTGACTGAGGGAGTTTGGATCTATTGCTTGAACACGCAAGTTTTTGTTTTTTACTCACTGGTTTGGCTGAGCATAGTATGGTTAACATTTACCTAAGGTGCGTTGATTGTTTATTAAGTAAATTAGCACTGTTTACAAGAATACGTTTGCAAGGTAGTAGTGAGTTTGTATATGTTAACTTGACTATCTGATATGGATAATAATAACAGCTCGTTTTACAGTCTGTATTCAAGTTGTAGATGTTCAATACCAGGCACTGTGTTGAGGCGGGACGAAGTCGGTGCATCTGTGTGGTACGGCAGTTTCCATTGCGGCTCTTGGCCAGCGCGGAAGCTGAAATCTAACGTGAACGGACAACGGCCCTTTTCAGGGCCACCCATCGTGATTACGAATTCGTTGGTCAGAAGCAACGGTCTGAACTTACCATGGGGTCTTTTCTTTTTTAGTTTTATTTGGCCGGGATTTTGTGGACTAATTCCGAAATTTCCGCATTGGCTACTGATGGCAGACATACTTATAATCCGAATGCCGTAACAGGGGTTTAGGTAACTGTAGTGTGTCATGTATATGGTTTGATTGCTTAGCCCTTATAAAAATGGCATGCGAATAATATTTTGGGTGTCTAGCTCATACACAATAGAATGGATCGTACTCTAATAATTAGCATTAGAATATTACCTTTTAATAAACTTGTTTTGTGGGCCGGGCTTGAGATCTAGCCAAAATTTTATGTTCATAAGTGTCACTTCTCATCACATATAAGTTAGTTCGTTCGAAAATACTCAATGAAGTCATGAGAACGACGAAGTAGCGAACAAGACTTGTTTTCTGTGTTTGATCATCAGACTAATTACAACACAATAAATGTGAAGACAGTAACTGGGATGAGTTAGAAAAACGGTCAATAGAGGTTGTGGACGACGTGTTTGTTATCAGTTACGCAATCAGTGTTCCAAATCATGGGGTTGATTGATTGTGGGCCAGGGGTGGTTGTGTTCGCACGAACTTGTTCTGAGCACAGAGGTCAGGGTTGCGTAATCGGATACTAATAACATCGGCAACGGCCAACAGTAACTGTCTTCATATTTATTGTGTTGTGGTTAGACTGATGATCAAACACAGAAAGCAAGTCTTGTTAGCTACTTTGTCGTTCTTATAAGTTAATTGTCCACAAACACCAGTGATGAGCAACCCGTGGATAAATCGCTGTTTGCCCGATATGAATAAGGTCTTTTATTCAAGACCGCTTAATTGACATACCACAGACGTAAGACTGAGGTTAACATAAGTCGTACGATTTCTGTTGTGGTTGCCGTGAAATGTTGTATTTCAAAATTCAGACAAGTTCAGCGACAGCTTAACTCAACTCTATAAACTGATTGTGAATAGGCAGACTATTTAAGAGTTCTCATCTGTTTACCTCCCAAGCTGTTCCAAACCAGAAGACTTGTTCTCTGATTAGACGTACTGGTGTACTAAGCGAAGGTACCGGCAGAATTCAGTTTGAATAATCACTCCGGGAATTCGTTTAAGCTTACTGATAGTCATGAAAAGTTTAATCCATTTGTCTGAAGCAGATGATTGGAGTTAAGAGTCAGTAACTGTGTCTCCTCTCGAGACGATCGGGCAACCTGATCATTACTCACAAGCGAAAAGGGTTGAGTGTTCACATATGATAATTTGGTCGTGCCTCATGAATAGCGTGGCTGTGGTTCAAGTCCCGGCATTGGCGATGATATGCACTACTGACGAGCTCTAACGAGAGTGAAACTCGTGTCTAGTGTTTCTGCTGTTCGAAATGGGCCGACTGGAAAGTCTATGGGAATGCGACAGCTGCGATCAATTGTGGGTGATGTTCAATCTATATGAAAATCAAAATTCCCTACTACTCATCAGTCATCAGCTGACAGAGTTATTTGAACTATTTTGGCTGTGTACCTGCGACGTTTAAGCTATTCGGATAAGTTTGGAGTGGTGTCAACGAGACCAACCTGTTCATTGTGGTCAGTACGCCGGGCTGACACAAGTGAGGTGCTTCTCATCCCTTAATAAAAATATATTACATTTCACTGTTTCAACTGGCTGAATAGCTTAACACGGATTTCGTGGTTCTACAGTTATATTAAGATGCTAATATAGTTCAAAACGGAGTCCGTTCGAAAAATATTAAAAGGTTAGTACACACTAGCTCAACCGACAAGTTTAAAAACTCTGTCATTTCAAGGATAGTGACTAAATTTGTTCAATCTAGATACTACGTGTAGAGAAATAATGAAAGTGCTACGAATACAGAATACTGTGACAAAGTCTAACAAAACGCCCTCACGACTGAACTGGCTTAGGACGGGAACGTTGTAGCTGAATTGTAGATGCTGTTGAGTGAGTTGTGGCTCACTGATGCATCCTCTTTCAACGTAGTAAACATAATCTTACATTTACCGTTGATAACGATAGTGATGCAGGGGGATATTCAACTTATCGCCACAGTTCTCGAGTTGTATGGATGTATTCCGTAACCTTACAAGAACATGGATATTCGTATCAGCTTAGGAATACCGGTTGGATAATGTTCGAGAAAAAGTTTCTCACGAAGACCGTCATCTACACTACTTGAAACAGCATGAAAAGCGGTGATTAGCATAGGATTACAGGAAATAGTTGTTAATTCACACCTTCAGTCGTGTACAAGTTCTGTCAGGTCATTTAGAATCTCACGTAAAATGTAAAATTGTGTCCTACTGCAAATAGGACATGCAAGTGGAGATTCCGCCATTATAAGTTTCATATAGTAAAAGATGGTCACTTAACTTTGCAGTAAGAAAACACTTTAAGTGATATATAGCTCCGACACATAAATACAGGTATGAGTAGTAGGCGATTTTACCATTTATATGGATCGAACATCACCCACAATTGATCGCAGCTGTCGCATTCCCATAGAATTTCCAGTCGGCCCCTTTCGAAAAGAAGCACTAGACTCGAGTTTCGCTCTCATTAGAGCTCGTCAGTAGTGCATATCATCGCCACTGCCGGGACTTGAACCACGGACATGCTGTTCATGAGGCAACCGTGTTTACCACTGCGCCATTGACCTCATGTTAGGCACGACCGAATTATCACATGTGAATACTCAGCCACTTTCGCTTATGAGTGATCATCAGGTTGTCCGATCGCCACGAGAGAACATAGTTACTGTAGTTTGGGTGATTTTCAACCTGTATGAAAACCAATGTCCCCTACTGCTCATCAGTATCTAAATACCGCTCAGCAAGTCAATGATTTCTGCGATTTTAACTTGGAGGGAAGTCCTAGTCGAGAGATCATTGATTGGAGTTAATAGACAGTAACTGTGTCTCCTCTCGAGGCGATCGGGCAACCTGATCACTACTCACAAGCGAAAGTGGTTGAGTGTTCACATCTGATCATTCGGTCGTGCCTAACGTGAGGTCAATGGCGCAGTGGTGAACACGGTTGCCTCATGAACAGCGTGGCCGTGGTTCTAGTCCCAGCGTTGTCCAGGATATGTACTACTGACGAGCTCTAACGAGAGTGAAAATCGAGTCTAGTGCTTCTGCTATTCGAAATGGGCCGACTGGAAAGTCTATGGGAATGCGACGGCTGCGATCAATTGTGGGTGATGTTCAATCTATATGAAATGCAATTATGGCGATTATTTTGCTGTACACAGTTATCCTCACAATATTTGTTAACTTCAGTAGGTAAGACCCGGTTGACCTAAAATTGATTCATTTGAACCAGCTCTTTGACCACAAATTTTTGTCACAAGTGTGGTCGAATTGCCTGAGTTAATGAGTGAAAAATATTGAGTTCCCCAAATCCACTTATACCGTACACAAACAGCCGAGCTGTTAAATTATCGGTCTTTCTCGTCTGCTTGTCAGATAAATCCGCTAATCAGATATTACCAAGACATGAGGACGGGCACGACTAGTGAACCTAAAGCATATTAGAAAAACCCTTTGGATCCACATCGTTTCCCTTATATGCACCAGTAAATGTCCCACTCATAAAAATGGATGCTCCCAATGAATACAGCCGCCATGGTTACCAACATCTTCTAATTCTGATTACGCAACAATAGGTTGGCGATCATGAGTAAACCAAACGAACAATCACCCACAATCAAACCTCTTACTGCTTACAGGTAATCTCTCCGTATGTCAAAGTTTGTTGTATGCTTGATGTGTTATACTCTACAACAGCCATTCAAGATGTGTTCTGCTGTCACGTATTGTCAGTCTGCGCATCAACGCCACTGCAAACGTAGTGAGAAGTAAAATAATGCTCACACTTCAGTAACTGAGATAAGTAAAATATAAAACGGGACCTTGTTTTCGCATCGGAATGGTAACTATGTTGTCATTTTGAAATACAATTTAGAAAGTATTAATTTTGAAAAACATTTTAAAGCACGCCTTTGACTACCTAACACTTTCAGTGGATTTCTGCAAACAGTTTGAGGTAGACATTCGCCCGTAAGACTCTCCTAAGGATTTCTTTCGTTTTACTGATAACATCATCGATGTACACTTGCCTGGTGTTATGGAGCCCAGTTAAATCCAAAACGCGCATGCACACCATTGCTTTAAACGAACGTGGTACGTTGCATTGTACGAAGCTGCCATTCCGTAAGTGGACTGATTAAAATGTTTAAACCTACTGTATAGTAGTAAATTAATTTTCATTACAATGGCTCACCTAGGATTTATTGTAACTCGAGATAGCGGAAATACTGGCAACCAGAGGACACAGGACTGGCTGAATGTAGTCGGCATTAAAAAATCAGAACAGCTGGCAAAAATTGCACCACATAAAGTTACTGACAATGAGTATAACATTCTCTGACCAGACTGCACAGTCCAGCGGAAACTCATTCTATAACTCACAACATCGACATTTATCTACCATGTCAATGAAACTGAGTTACCACTGGGCTATTATGGCCTTCGTCCCATCGCCATAAACTTTCCCCCAACAGATTTATTGTCATGTTCTCTGTCTACACAAGACCGTCCTGACGGTCGTCTGGTATTTCAAACGTTGTTTTTACCTGAGAGGTATCCACGTCAACCTCTTGAGTGGCTGCCCCTCAAGTCATGGATATGACGTCAGCTCGGAGTTGTATTTGGCTTCAGTGCTGTAAGTGAACCGTAATGTTCATCATTATCTTATCAAGCTGGCTCATCATGGCCTAATGAGGTTTCTGCATACCTGTTCCTCGGAAGTAGACTATTTGGCTGCTGCTTATGTATTGCATAGAAGACATCTAGGCCTGAAAATTATAGCCTGTCTTCCTTAAGTTGTGCACCGTGCCACTACTACAGAAAGTGTCTTCATGAAAGTATGCAGATAAGCAGAAATAATGGTGTCCTTCAGAGTTTGGACCAAGCTGACAGTCGTTCCATCAAACACGGACTGTCAATGTTGTATACAACAGTCCAAAGCCAGTACATTCGATCCAGATTTTCAATTCAAAAACATACAGTTACTACTTGTCGTCCGTCCTCAAACACTGGGTATACCGTTGTGGTTTACGCAGTCCCGTACAGTTTGGACAGTAACCCAGGCCATCGGAATGCTGTCCATACACACTTCGGGTCATTTGCAGTAAGATTTAGGTGAAATTTAAGGGTGTTGGCTGTATAGGTGAACAGTCCATAGTGATCTGCGTGCACCCTTGCCAATGTATATAGCCTACACACCAGCTAATTAAGTCGTCAGGTAATGAGTTCAGTTCGTGGGGATGAGTATCGCAGTCTCTGGCTAGATCACTGAGGTCCGCATTGACCTCCGACAACCAGTATGTCGGTCCCGCAACAGAGTCCAATTTTTCCAGCCACCTTTTGCCCTTGTGTAGGTCACTCAGCACCATATTTCCGAGGGCAGGCAATATGGTTGACCGATCCCCTTGTGACTGTGCAACATTTGGCTGGATCCACAGCTCTCCTCCGAATCGATAAGCGAACAGAAGGCCTTGCTATCGCTCTTGATTAACGTCATTTCTTGAGTGTTGACATCCTAGTCCCATAGTACTATCGAGTATATTAACATGACTTCTCTCGTGACACGGGACCAGGCTACAAACTAAAATTGGAAGTTTTGGAAGCCGCATCCAAAATACCGCAACAGAAGCATCGCTTGAAGGATTTGTTTGTCTGCCCAATATTCAATATCATAGTCGTAATGTGCAAGTGCAAATCATCGTCGTTGAGGCATCGCAACTGTAGACTTAGAGACCGATTTTTCCGGAACAAATGTGTACTGTACAGCCGGATGTTCAGCATCTACATGAAACCGGGAACTGGGTAATTAGTTGCTCAGCAATCAAACTATCTAGGCTAACAACATGACTTCCTTCTGCGACTAAGAATATCCATTCTCTATCTTGTTCAGTAGCCTCGGAATGCAAACGACAAGGAGACTAGAGTGCTTCATCAGGACACATTTACGACTTCAGAAAGGCACATGTATACAGCTAAATATGCATCTAGCAATCTACAGTATATTGAATGAGGCTGTGCAGAATAACCCAAGTTGAAACAGCACATGTATAATCAATCGTGGAGTGAATCGGTAACAATATTGTAAACGGCCCATGACCGATCTTAAATTGTCCTGATTATTAGGCGTCTGAATACAAGCTTGGGATGGGGTTCAGTCTGACCTGGTTTATGATCACCGGACCAAACAGTGCATCCAAGGAATTCCAATTCGTCAGCCTGAAAAATGCAGTTTGCCCGTTCAATCAATACGCTAATCTCGCCTAAACGTTGAAGTGCAGTTAAGAGTTACTAGTTATGCTCATTCCCCGTCCTGCTATAGACGGCCACGCCATTCTTTTTAGAATCCGGTCAATAGCCCTCGGAAAAACGTCCGGTGGCCTGTGCAGTCCGGACGGGAGAATGTTTACTATAAAAGACACATTTTGTATTGATTGTCATTAGGGGTTTAGACGCGGACGTTAGAAGAAATTGTAAATAGGTACTAACATAATCCATTTTGAGAAAACATCAATCACCGTGCAGTGACTTCGTAACTTCTCACGATTTTGCTCCTGCCGTCGCATATCTTGATAGTAGCGGATTCAATACCGTTCGATAACCGTCAGATATTCTGAGTTCTGCTATCATCTTTCAATGGAACAGCAATCGGAGAGGCCCGTGCGGACGAATTCACAGCGGTGTTTGAGTATTCTTGTTCCAGCTGATCTAGAGCACTATAAATCCCATCTCAGACACACTGGGGCGGAATCTTGAGGTTCAAAAAGACTGGCCTAATCTCTGATTTAAACTTAACCGCAATCGACATCATATTATCGGCGTTGCGAAAGTGGCAAAAAACCATCTGGCAAGATCTGCTTAGCATTAGTTTCGGCTTTTTCACATAGACGGCGATTAACTTTAAAAAATTGTTTCAGTGCTTTCAATCTCAAAACCCTGAGGCTTGATTCGGGTGCCAGGAGGTGAACACTTACTATTTTTCCGTTGTCACACCGCGCTTACCCTGTGGTTTCTCTAAACTGCTCAGACAGTGAACAAGCAGACCATGGATCTCAATATTCGTCCGAATAACACTGGCCTGTGAGTTTGTTACACCCAGCAAAGCTCTCAGACTAATGGACTCGGTGCTTCCCATATCAACAATGAAGTCACAGCGTCCTCCAGACTAAAATGCGAATCGATGATTAATGAATTGCTGTGTCCCAGATATCACCTGTACTGTCTAGATTGAACTGGACACTGCACTGTGACTCGCATTTTAGTTTTTCAAGCTTCCGTGTTGCTACCATTTATACCACATGCATGTCAAACAGCATTTCGGAGGCGGCAAGTCTGCTGCATAGACAGGAACATGCTAGGGTAGAATAAACGTTGATGCCGTTAAAATACTTGCTTATAAACGTAATCTTTGTTGGTGCATTTAAAGTGCTGCACCCCATGGTAATATACGTAATGCATGTTTTCTCATAGATATTCGGAGATGTGGTTGACATGATAAGATGTACATCACTCACAATTGAACTCGGCTATTGTATTCAGATAGACTATTCAAAAGGGGCTAAGTGAATAATCTATCCAAATACGAAGGCTATTATCGATTGACTGGTATCAACTTTACAATGTGGTTGTTAGTCAAAAATAGTCATAGATACTCTATTCGTTTACGGTTGTTGTCACTCTCAGATATATGTTTCCGGTGAATTTCGACCACACTTTCTACTGTATAAACGGCAGGTACAGAAATAGATCAAGTAGCGTGAAATTCATTTCCCCTAAGGTCAGTGCGCAGATAAGGAACATCATCCGTAAGCCGGCTTGCATTCTCTAGTGCAGTTCTGCACTAGGGAAGTCTGCACTTGGACAAGTTTCGTTTAGGCTTTGACTGTCCGTGACCTACAGTTACTGACTCTCCTCATTGTTAAAGAACCTGTCAAAAAGTCTGCTACACAATGCGGACCGATCAGCAGTCAGCTAATTAAACAGTTTTTACAAGTTGCTTCCACCGCATAAATGAGGCAGTGTTGGCCTACCGTTTCAAACTGCACTGTAATATTCATTACGCCAGTTTGGTAATTTTACTGCCTCAGTGGTGGGATGCAGGTAAATGAATACCGCACCAAGACTGTGTGCTAATCAAATAATATTTCCAAATTTCATTTATATGTAGGCCAATAATATGACATTCGACTCTGTAGTCCGTCTACACCCCAAGAAAATCTTCTGTCTGGAGAGACTAGAGGAATTATTCCAATTTTCAGTGAACTGCAGATATCTCGGGTGAGACCTAATTCATATCAACAAAATAATCCACACCTATGAGCCCCCGGTGACATTTCTCGTTCCTGCTAACCTAGGATGACCGACCAAAGGATCACTCACTGAAACTGGGTTATCAAATGAGAAAATTACCTTGTAAACACATCTACTTCATAGCCGGGGTCTGTCCACGTCGGAAAACGTTGTTCAACTCCGTAATAAAGCTTGAATCGGTTGAAAGAGACTACCTGCACTACAAGTTGCCTAATCACCATTCCATCCCAATCCCACCGGTCAGTTTCAGTGCTGGTCGTTGAGATGACTGATCACAACAAGCATCCTTGCAGTTTTCTATCCGTTTGGTTCTATTCGCGTTTCCTTCCTACCTACAAATCGCCCAGCGCAATTTTCCTCCGTCCAACACAGAAACAATAACGTACAAGCCATGTACAATCTACGATAAACCCCAGGATTGCATCGACACACAGTTCTTCAACAGGAGATGAATAATAAACTGGAAACTAAAGATGATGTCTACTCATGAACACACCGACTCAAAACCTACGTATCCTGAAACTGTGTCAGTTTTAATACGGATGAATAGATCAAAAGTCTTCTGAACGCACAGGCTGAGTCACACAGATCGTTTTTACAGATGCACATCGAACTCACTGATCCTTAGTGTTTCACGGACTCTAATCCATAACGTCAATTAAGTGTAAAGTAAAAATGATCATGATGCAGGTCGGAAACACAAGCATGATTAAGCTGTCCAAAATTACATTGGGTCATCGTGTGATCCACCGTTTAACTTTTAAGCAAATCGAGAGAGAACTATCAACACAAACATTGAAAGCCAGTGAATATTCTAACGGAAACTATTAAGTCACAGAGCACAATGTTAAAAAAAGAAAATCTCATGTACGTGAACGAGAAAAGTAGCCAACTTGCGACTATAAAAGCTAACAGCACGATAGTGCTACGTTCACTATGTCGCGTTCTGTACGTGGAGAGTAAGGTTATGGTGGTGCATCCTAACTGTTCCCGAAAAAAGGTACCTTATGTTCATTGATTGGACAGCAAGACACGCTTAAAACACTCCTAACGTTGATTGCATGTTCTGTTTCTTAGGCCAGAGTGGATTTTACTGTTCAGTACCACAGTGGGTTGAACTTTAGGATACGTACCTGAATCGTCCATACCATTGGGTCAATGTCACTGACTCCGTCTGCACCAGTAGATTCTAAAATAATGTGTGAGGTGGCATGTGAGTTTATTAGCCTTTTCGCGTGAGCGCAGGTTTTTTATGTTCTTTGATCAGTGCTACTTAATTCAGCCATGTAGTGTGTATTGTACAACATACTTTCAAACCAGCACCGAACGAGTGTTAACACACGCTCATTTTTGTATGGTAATAATTTACACACATGCTTGAAGCTTGATTACTTTACTACTTTGTTAACATGTTCCAAATTACGGTGCGTTAAGTGACAGTTGTGTAAAAGCCAATGATAGATAAAACTTAATTTGTATTTCCTTGTCTCTGACTAACAAAATATGAGATTCATACCAATTACAGGCACAACTGTGGTCGGTGTAGCAACAGAAGTTCTAGTGGGCGCGTTCCAAAGTGATTGCGTATATCGATGCGGCAGTAGCAAATTTGTCTTAGGCGAGTACGTACACAAATGTTTAATCGCCAAAACTCTGCTGGTACAAAATCACCGTATTGGTCGTTTAACCCCGTTCAACATTTTGTTGCATAATAAATGGGAGAGTTAATTTTTTTATCGCTAAAGCTAGGAATAAATGTGGAAAGAGATTGAACATACTCATCTGAATATCTTTGCTATAGCTTTCAATAAAAGAATAAAATGGGCCACGTCACAAGTCATAAAGGTATTTTTAGCACTCGCACCAATGAAGCCGTCAATCGTAGGAGAACAGTGTTAGATTATGAAGAGAGTTCGAGCTTGTCATTTTTCTGATGAACAGCGAATTACTGCTCCAAACGAAATAACTGACATTTCAGTCGGTTTATCCTTTGCCCAGCGAACTGAAGAATACCAATTCGGCATTCAAGTTCCGTATAACAGAACTAACCCTGCTGCAACTGATATCTAAAGCTGTTGTTTTGCTTGTCTAAGGGCAATGATGTTAGCCTCCACGACCCCTCTATAATGGGGCGAATGCTGCAAAGGCAGACTTGACTTAGAGGATAAAACGTGTTCTTATCCTTCATCAAAGGACCATACACGCTGGAGACACAGTAAGTGAAAGAACCCTGTTCGTCATCATGAATACTAATGAACTGTGTTGAATGGTTACAGGTGTAATTTCCTTGCATTTGTTTGCACATTGAATAATGTAAAATCAAACCAACTTGCCTACTGTTGACTTCCTTTTGTCTTGTGCTGAACTCATTGAAAGCAAAATGCACAATAAAGTTAAGCAAGAGTTTTATTGATAGTGTACACACCAACCAACGCTGAGAGTTTTACGCGATTTAAACAAGCCAAAGACCCTACTGCGCTGCGAGAACTTAATAAGTGCATTAAGTTTAGCGCAAGACTAGGTGAAGCGAGAGCTACTATTCGGTTTCTTGATAAATGCATAGACAGTTGTGAATACCCGAAGCGCTATTGATGTATTCTACGTAGAAATTGGATCACAGTAATTGCGACCACATTGCAACATCAAGCACTTAATGAGCCGGACACCACGCGCAGTTTGCTCGGTGAATTAGAAATTAATCTTGCGAAGGCACTACTCGTTCTCGATCGATTGATGCCCGACGAAGGGTCTAATTTTGAAGCTTACACCGCACGGATTGCAGTGAAACGGAATGAAAAGAGACTGGACATATTATTCAAACAGACCAGTCCAACCAACCTTTCTTCAGATTTTCCAGTTAGTCCAGAACGACACGTCCGCAATTTTTATTCTTTGAATCTGGTCAAATTATTGCCCGAACTACTGTCGCTAGGCCCTAGGTATTGCTGTCCACAACGTAAAACTAGTCAACTGGATTTAGAGGTGCAGTTTGAGAACTTGTACGCACAGTTGTCTGATCTCGATCCTACCTCGACGCTAGATGTGGAACAACTAAAATCTACGCCAGTGAATACTTGGTATCAGTACCTACGCTGTAATCCGGCCTCAAAACAACTTCTCACGAGAGAACATCTCGTGGAGAACTTGAGAAGAAATGAGAATATTTTAATTTCTAAGCCTGATAAAGGGGCTGGTATGGTGTTGCTTAACAAAACAGATTACATTAACAAAATGTGCACTATATTAAAAGATCAGACCAAGGGTCGAAAAATGGAGAATTGAAAAGATAAAACCGGTCAGACCGATAAAGCAATATCGAAATCCCTACGATGTTTAAAACAGAGGGGAATTACTGATCCAGTTACATGTGAAAGAATTCGCTCCATCGGAACCACGATTCCGAAGCTGTACGGGTCACCTAAAATTCACAAAGTTGGGGTACCACTCAGGCCAATTTTGGACATGTGGAGCTCTCCATACCACCCACTGGCTGAGTGGTTGTCATAAATACTTGATCCGGTCAGGTGGAAATTTTCAACGCACAGCGTACGCGATTCCTTTGATTTTGTGAATGCAATTAAAGATACCAATTTAACGGGGCAATCAATGTTCTCTCTCGACGTCGCATTCTTGTTTACCAACGTTCCGCCAAAGGAGACGACATATTACCTATGTGATTATATCGAGCATAGTGACATTGATATTCGAATACCACCGGTTGCACTCAAGCAACTGCTTTATCTGTGCACCCACATTGTACAGTCCAAGTTCAGTGAAGGAATTGATCGACGAAAGATGGTGCCGCAATGGGATCACCGTTGGGACCACTGTTTGCCGATATTTTCATGGCGAAATTGGAAAACGAACAACTGAGCTTAGCAGTAGGTCACTGCAATTTTTATAAGAGGTACGTTGACGACATCTTTTGTGTCCTCGATAATAGTGTAAATCCCACTGACATCGTAGCCACATTTAACTCCGCACACCGAAATTTGAAATCGTCATTGGACACCGAAATGAATATCAACTAGGCTTTTTGGATGTGCTTTTGTATCGCCGCAATGATGGCTGAATTCAGCGCGCGATACACAGAAGGGATACTTGGAATGGTCAGTACATTCACGTAAATGGTTCCGTACAGCTCGCCTTAAAAAGGAACCTAATTAACTGTTTGACCGGCAGAGCCATAGGAATTTGCACGGGTGACACAATTACCGAAGAATTGGCGTTCATACATACGATATTCACGAAAAGTGACCACCCGGAAAGATACATAGACAGAGCAATGCAACAGCGGGGTGAAAAAGCTGCACCTAGTAGAAGAGAAAACCGTCCACATTGGTTTACCTTTCAAGGGCGATGCGCTAGCCGTACCTATCTCCCGTAGGTTCACAAACACAATTGATAAAACATTTTACGCCGCAAAGTTACATGCTCACTTTACGTCCAATTTGGTTCTATGCCCACGCCTAAAAGATAAAGTGCTTGTTTCCGCAGCCTCGTTTTGTGTATACACATTCACTCGTTCCTGTGGAACCAGTTATGTTGGCCGCACGACCAGACGCTTATTTGAACGGGTCCGGGAACACCACTCAACAGTGGGATAACGAAATCTGTCAATAGTGCTATACTATCGCACCTGATGGATTCGAATCACTTTGTTAATGTGTAGGACGCATTTCACCCAATCTACCGAGTTAAGGCCACTCAGTCGATGGCAGGCGTAGGACTCTATCCATAGCAGAAGCCACTGTATGACCCAACTCTGTGAGCCCAGAAGCGTTTTGTTCAGACTTTGGATCTGCCTTGGCCATCCCCCACCCTGTTAGCCTGTCAAGAACCACTGTTCAAGTGGGTACTTGATGCAGTGTGACATTGACTGACCTCATTAATCACCCATTCCCTGTTTACTCCCTTCATGGTTCCCCTGTAAAATGTGTGATATAAATGTGATGTATTTAGCCTGATGATGAATCACCGAAAACGAGCTTGTCTGCTACACAGTATTTTCCACTAGTTTTCCTCACAGAGACCACTGACGAAACCGACGAACGTGCCTTACTATTATGAAATGAAGATGATTGTGGCCGACTGCACAGCACACCATATCATACACTTTTAATGCACTTTATGCATTGTCTCCAAAGGGTTCATTCTGTTGTCGATGGTAAGTTTATTGCACTACCTTCAGCACAGTAACAGACTGGTTTCCAACATCATCTTCTTCTGTCCCATGCTAATTGTTCGATTCGGAATCAATATCATTTGACGACCAGTGGGTATAACTAGGCTTGTGCACAGTTACTTTGGCCTGATTAATGCGTTAAGGTTACAGATGAGTAGGTTAAAATGGATTGCAGACTGTGTTCGGTAAATAAAGAGATGAAAACACCGTGTACCTAGAGGGTTTATTACATGGGCATGAGAGCGAGTGGACACCGGCCAAATGCGGCCATCCCCCAATGCTCTGTGAAATGACTCTGCCGTGCGCGTTTGAGCAAATAGTAAGGGAGCGCAGCAACCCACTGGTGAACGGTCCATAAGGAGTCAGTTGCCAAGCGTGGACTGAAATCCAGATTTCGATCAATGAACAACAGTGAACACTTCTGTTTCTCTATAACGATGCTTGACACACCTTAAGGTCAGTTGTGTAGTCCATGGTCTTAGCTGGAGGTGATCTAATTTCTATTTAAGTGACCAGAAGTTGCAGCGCGAGGTCTAAATAGAACAACTACACAGGCATTTTTCTATCCAGTTTTACCCATACAGTCTAGTAAGTGGCTGAATTTTGATTGAGTAATGTAATTAATTCTAACAACTAGCTACACATTCCGAACAATCATACCAAACATAT
>JTDE01000883.1:64226-81722 GCA_014338405.1 Paragonimus skrjabini miyazakii
ACATTGATGTCGTGTTCTGAACACTGCTGCGCGCAGTGGATGTACTCGAAACTACATCAGGCTTGTGAGAGATACTAGGTGTTTTTCGACCGTATTGGAAAATACGCCGGCGGTCACGGTCAACCGTTGGGCGATCGGAGTGCTCTTTGTTTGAGGGTACCTTTTCTAACCCCCTTCTTCCTGATACGGAAGACAGCAGTGCCGCAACTATGAAAATAGTTCTGCTGTATGCCCATAGGATCGTGCCTCACTACTTAAGCACTCCTACGTGGTCAGTAGTGCGACATACAATCTTATGAGTGTAACTGCTTTTCGTCTGACTGCTCCCCTTTGGCCTGTCCGACAAGGTTGCACCTGGAAGGACCGGAGTCCTAGTCAGCATATTCCCGCCGGATCAATACAGTACACAAGCCCGACCACCTCGCCAAGGTAGCAGTATCGGTCGGGGCTTTCCAAATAAACTGAAGCTAGTGGAAAAAATTTGTGATACACAAAACGAAATGTGTTGCTGGAGTTATGCCGTGTATGTGATCAGATTCCTAATTTCGTCCGGTTGTGACCAAACAAAGGGACTTGCGATTACACAATTTCGGCTTGCCATTTTGAACTATAGTCTGGTAAGCATGTATGCATTACTACTGTGCACTTGTGTTGTTATTCGTTACTTTTGAAGAAAAAAACGCCATTTTTATTTTCGGAACACGGTCACTGACTAAGGAATAATACAAAACTTGGAGTAGGATTGCAGTTTTGCACCAGAACACACATCAGTGACTTCGACGTGAAGCCGAGTTACTCAAATGAAAAGAAGAAACTCGATGAATTTGGACACTTTTACCAAGTCGCTGTTCTGAAATCGGCCAACCTGATGCTCTTAATCGGTATGGAGAGCTCCAACTAACGGGAAAATATCTGAAAGGAATTTGAATCGTTTGTTTGAAGATACATGATATGGTACACCGACGCAACTGATTGCGCGAGCATTTGGTTTTAGATCTTGATTAAGAATCCTATACGGTTTCTTCTAAATTAGGGGTCTGTCAATTGAGAATATGCTAGAATCAAAAGAAAAAGATTAGTAGAAATATTGAAAACAGTTGAGGTTTATGCTTAGAGTCAACAATTTTTGAATGTTGGACCGTAACTACAGGTACTTACATGATATTAAACGACCTGAGGTTGTGAGACATGTTGGTCGCCAAACATATATCAAAATTTGACCGTTCCTCGCAAAAATGTATGACAAACATATAAAAAAATGCCAAAAGTCCGTTTATTTTTCCATGTAAAATGCAGTGAACATCTCTGAATTGATACAAGGTGAAAACAGTCCACAATGTTAGTCAGCAGTCCAGGTGGTCGTGAGGGCAAAAGCTTCCAGTCAAGGGCTAGATACAAGTTGAATAGCACCTCAAGTCTGATTTGGACGTAACAGTGCAGGCTCTTTTTAAAACTTGAAGCTTTAGTTATTAAGACCACCGGAAACACAGTAAACACTTTGAAAAAACGATATGGTTCAGAATTCCGTCATGTCACTTTAATACAAGATTCTTACGTTCCGTTGAACCGACTGCACGCAATCGATTCGAGTCGATTTTGTGTGTTTAGAACTACTTACTCGTGAAGCTGACCCCATCTTGGATTCAGAGACTTCTCTTGACCCACTGGCTGATTTCCCGTCCCCTAGGTGTTCGCTAGAAAAATGAGTTGTAGTGTTTCAAATTTCGTACTGATGAGTGCAAATGAAATTCGTACATCTATCGTTATTCGTGTTCTGACTATTTTGTTCAAAACAGTAGAGGTTTGTTTCACAGTCGTTGAGCTGCCACGTAAACTTGACCACTTGGACGATTACATATCTAATTGGATCTTCATTGACTCGACGCTGGCTAGTTGTTTGCTAGTCAAGGCTGCGTGTGTAGGACACGTTCCGCCATGTGTGTGTCTTTACTTTGGTTGATTATTCGTGTCGTCAAGCTACACGAGCGCGTACTAAATGAACAACCAATTGCCGGATAGGTTTGGTTGATGTGGTGATGGAAACGCTCATTTAACTCTGTTTGCTCATGCGTATTGATCCAAGTCCACCAGAGTTAAAATTTTGTGTACATGACTCGACAAGTATTGTGTTCTGCAGGGTTATATCTTCGTCACGTGTATCATTTGGGACGAGTACGCGAAAATCACATGTTCCGGTTTCCTTTTCACATTCACGGAATCGTGCGTTCAACTGACAGGATCATTCAAGCGATCGCCACATAGCAACTCATAGAGTTGTCCACGTGAAGAGTTCGAGATCATTTTGAATGGTCTGCCAGGGCATTGTATACATCTTTTACCCATGAACATGGATGTTTGGCGCTTCGTTACCGCGCATTGATGATGACCTGTTGGTGAAACAGAAGGTGGGCCTAGAAAGAATAGGAGGTGTTTATATTCACTGACTTGTCCCACTAGCTTATTACGGTAGTCATGGCGCCAATAACACCTTCACCAAAACTTAGCCAGAGGCATAATTAAACGTGTGTAAAATAGAAACGTTCTGTGACCGGGTACTTTACAATCAAGTTAACCAACGGGGTTTAAAGTTATCATCGATAAAGTGTGACCTGAGTAGTTAAGTGACAAATGCTTTTAAAAATTCAGTCAAATTAGAGCAAAAAGATAACGTCTTGAGGTGTCACCACCTATTACATGATGATGAATTCGACAGCCTCGAAAACAAATTCCACCAGACGGCACGACGAAGAGCATGATTAGCAATGTGTATTGAGTCAAGTTTACGAAAAAGGTTATTACCAGCAACTTTACCGGTGTGAGCATCCTAGTGTCCAAGTAAAAACTGCAAATCTATGCTGCGATTGTCACTGAAAGTCAGTTTTCAAAATTGCAGACAGAGGTATCGCTCTGAGTCCTAAGGATCACGTATATAAGGCGATAGTGAGGGTTCTGTTAATTGAAGGCAGCGAAACATGGTCACTCAGGGTAGAAGACGGGAACCGTCTTCAGATATCTAACCCTCGGTGTTTGCATTCGATGGTTCGTGTCGGATGGCACCATCGAGTAAACAATGAGGAGGTTAGGAAACGGGTGTTTGGCACTGATGGTCAGATGAGTTCTTTCGTTCAATCATTACACTTGCACAGGCTTAGATGGTTAGGTCATTCATAAATGTAGTGAGGATGAGCGATCGTACTATACTACTCACTCCATTGCCATTCATAAGTGGGGGATCAGAGCAAAGATTTTGACATTGGAATAGTCGCAGGAAAAATACTAGAAGAATCACCGAAATGCAGCATCACAAGAAATGTTTCTCGGTATGTAAATGAACGTAAAGGAACTGAGCATTGGCGTCTGTGACAACCGTAACGTTCTGGGTCCAGTAGCGTTCGCAGATGAGTGTTTTGGTTGTTGTCATGTTGAAAAGCATAACCCACGTGTTGCTTTCCTGAATAAATGATCCTTGTGCCCTTCATGTTTTTGGCTTACAACGCTAAGAATGCCAGCTGGTCGTGTGCCACAGCGAGCAATTTTTGCCGACGCTGCGGCCGGCTGGCTTATTGTACGAGATGAACAGATGATGACCTGACGTAAACAAATGAAATTGTTCATGAAGGGATTGGCCACAGTAGATAGGGTTCGTCTCCCGGGCTGGAAATCTCGCGACTCACATGGTCAGTGACTTGAGGAGTTAGGTGAGATGGTGGCTAACCGAACGCAGTGGCTTGAAGATGGTCGTTTTTTGGCCGAGTTACCTGTTAATTTAGTGCATTTAAGGACGCGGGTCAGTGGAAGCCGTAAGGAAGTTGTCTTGCTGATGACGCCTTACTTTCACTTACAGCTTGGTTGTTTGTTTTCAAGGTGTAGCCATCTTGATGTTGAATGTTTGGATATAGGCGTAGCTATTTTTAGTAGTTAGGTCCCTTCCCGTCCCTTTCTTTTTTTCCTTATCTCTTCCTATATAGGGTTTACTTTTTCTTCCTCCTCGTTGCTGTGTGGCGGGTAGGCATCAGTGAGAACCACTGATGTATTGCTGTTTGTGTTGTTGTTCTTGTTGATGATTATGACGACTGTAACACGTGGCAAGATTCTCTGATGATTGCGTATACGTTGTTAGGTTTGACTGTTTCGTCCCAATTGCAGTTCCACCGTCCATCAAATGACCACGAGGTTTTCTGTTTGAATCGCAGCCTTAATATCCGCAATGTTTAAATGGTAATGAAACTGGGTGTTGAACACAAGACAAATAAGCGTAAACGTACAGCAGAGAAACCTATTCAAAATCGGATCGTCGTTATCATGACTACAAGTTTACTGTTGTGATCCAGCTATTCCAGACTATTTTTAAACAGTTACTCCATTTGTAGCCAGTATGGCCACCGTTTTCTAGTCATTTCCAAGCATGTGAGGTGTCAGCTGCATAGTTCCAGTATGTGGAATCAACCGGCTGCCGGATATGTGTACATAGTGCTTTGTGCGTACCTCTGTTGAGCGTGGACACACCAACGCGTCGAGGCCATGACACCAACAGGACTCAACTCGTTCTATGTGGACCTTTCCAACAGACAATGCATACCAATAATGTCAGGTAACTGCTGAACACTATCACCAAGCCCTAGAAAGAGGGTCAAACATTAATTATAACAGAAGAAGGTCAGTAGCTGTTAGGAGACGCATCTCCTAGCGAAGCAGCAAAGGTGATTGATCCGGTTTCGAGTTGATTGATATGTTTTAGCTCACTCAGTCCATTAAGCTCAGTTAGATTGCAGCCGCGTGATCGAACTGCTGTACATCATGTGAACTGTTCTCACGAGTGCACTTTCTAATGCCCCCCACTGTAAAGAGATTCGTTCTCCGTTGGACCTATAAATGTAGAGCCTCTGTGGCCTAATGGACTCGCCTCGTTTTTTCCAATAAACGCTGTTGCCGCACCCATTCTTCTTCTCGGTTCTGGGGGCAAACGATTGAGCTCGTATTAAGGGACGATCCAATAGTAACAACGCGAACACCATGTTAATCGCACTGAGACTAACCCGAAATCAACAGTCCTGCTCGGAAACACTGGTTTTAAAACTTTCGCACTGAGTTGATTCAGCAGGACTCATGGTTGACGGTTTCTGCAGACAATTCGTCTTCACTCACAGACTTTTTATTTCTGTTTTCTAATAGCCCGTTGCACCTTTATTAAATCTGGGATTAGGGCAAATGACGCTCAGACATCATGTTGTGATGGACTATTCACGGTCATCCAGTCAACGGTAGCCGGCCCGTTTAATAGGCTACCAACGTGCTTTTGTCAGACACTCACGTTGTCCCCGGCTTTGTGCATGAAAATCCAGAGTCCTTGTCAATCAGTGCTTTGACAGACTAGATGAATGAGCCAGAACTCACGTCTAGTGAATAGTGGAACTCTTTAAGTTGTCGGCGGTCAGCACAGCTCGCAACGACTCACTTTGGCTTTTCAGCTAGTCGTCTTCGATTCCGCGAAGCCGTTCGACGAGTTGACGGCAAAAGTCTGAAATGGTTTCATTGTTTCGGTACTTTGTGGAAACAATAAACTCCACATTCTTTCCTCTTACCAAACCGGAGATAACTGTATTGCAGTTGTCAAACCAATTCAGGCGTTTTTGAGACTGGATACCGATCGTCTCGATGGCTACTGCCGTCAGCTGTTCTTTGAGATGTTGCAACATGCTGTCAGTTGTGGGGGATACAGGAACTTTTGTCAGTTCTGATGTGGTTTCATTGGCAGAATTGGAAGAACTATGTGGTTTGTCACATGTGACTAATGTGGCCAGGTTTATAACAGCGTGTGAAGGGCGAGTGTGTGGATCTGTCTTAAAAACTGCTTACATAATTTCCCAAAGGTCGCAGCCAGCCAGCCACAACATTTTCTCCGACCAGCAACAACCTGAAATATATATATATATATAATATTATCTTAAAAATCATCAATTAATTGATAAAGTGGTCAGCAGCGCAGCGCCGGGGCTGTCTGTTTCGGACGTTTAGGTAACCGTGAGCAGGCTAGGTAAGTGATAAAGTTGATCTAGAACTGTCCTTTTTACTCGACCCTTGCTTGACTGCTCTGATCGCCCGTTTTGTGGCCGGCCTGTTTAACCCACGCTGAATTATCCATTAAGTCACGGTAGTGTCCACAGAAACCTGTAAGCTTGTCGATCTGCCACATGTTGGGCACCTCTGAACTACTGAGTCATTCCGTCCCACTAGCATTTGTATGCTTTTTATTAGACACTGGGCTTATCAAAAAGTGCATGACGGGAACAGTGAGAAATTGACATGGATGAAGAAACTCTGTTCATTACGATTAGTCCCGCGTCGAATCCTGCTACTGGTCAGCACGAATATATAGGAAATAATATGTCTCAACAAAATGCAGACTAAGTAAGAAATGCTCATGAAAATTTTATTGCACTTGAATCAACTGACATGTGACTCGAGTCAGAATATAGGTCTGTGACGTCAAAAGTGAATTTAATGTTATCGAGTAGTTGATATCACCGTTTATTTTTGGCAGCACAGAAGGGATAATTGTGTTGGACTGGGTCAATGACTACGTTTCTATCATTTGTGGCGTGCTAGTTTATTAACTTAGAAAAAGGTTTATGGTGGAGTTTTAGTATTTTGAGACAATATGCTCTCAGGTTTGATTCTAGGCACAATCCACCGGGTACATCTGCATAATTTTAGTCTCATCTTAGACCAATCACTTACACTTTCCCGTGCGACACGCTGCACATTGGAAAGCACTTTCGTTTTTAAATAAAATCCTCGACGCATACGGTCGACGTCCACTGTTATGTGACTTAAAGTAATTACTCAGTGGATAGTGTTTGAACATGTCAGGGTGTTGTGTGTTTACTACGATTGTGTGTCCGTTAGTATGAGTGAATGGGTCTTGTTTACAGTGGGGGCAATGCCACTCGACTACCATGACACTCATGGAAGGGTTGGATGTGGAGTTATAAACCGAATCCATCTATTACTGTTACTGGTGTGATTTGGGAAGTGGATCATCAAGCCTAAAAATACAGTTATTCAGGTTGTATACTGGCAATAAACAGCAAGACTACTCCTAGAAGTCGGATAGAAAATATGATACACTGCATATTACATGTTTCATGTGATTTTCAATACACATAACGCATAAGCACCACGTGTGCGACAACCATCTTCGTCATTGCACTACTGCCAGTCAGATTGTTCAATAGATCCGATGCAGTAAGTAATCAGGGGCACGCAGACAAACCACGACTTTCGTTCTGAGGTTCACCACAGAGGATAGTTGTTGCATACTACACGGCCGAAATAAGTCAGAAAGAAAATCCACGAAGCATAACCGTTGAGAAAACTAACGAAAAATCTGAACTGATGCTGGTCTACGTGGAGGGTGCAATGCGAATACGATAGACGATGGGCATCATTCCAGCTAGTGTGCGAACAGTACACCTCCTCACAATGTCCAACGATATGTGAATCAGAGTAGGCTGAACCCGACTTTGTTACTCTACTAATGTCAGCGCAATGACACGAGATTAATCAACCAATCCAATAAGAGACAACTAAGTGATCAGTTAAGCGTCTTCGTTCTACACCTAATAAGCCGCCACCTCGATGGCAAAATATGGTGACACGTATAGTAGCATGGTCAGCAGTTTCACTGTAAGCATTAAATATTCATGACTGAGGATACAAGGGTTAACTGTAAATGTCCGGTGGATATCACGAGTGGGGCCGAAGAGTTCACCCAAGATTGATTATCCATTCACTCCTTTGATCCAAGTAGTTGTTTTTAGCGAGGTTTTGATTCCGCTTTGCTGAGAGTACTATTCAACTGCCTAGATTAATACAATTTTTGACGGATTTCTCTGTTCAACTCCATCTGCAAAATGTATTAACCTCTTAGGGTTTGCTCAAACAAAAACTCCTTTTGAAGGATAAAGTTGTCATCATCATCTCAGACAGCAATACATACTTACTTTTAAGTGCCATACAGCACTAGAGGGAAGAAATAAGCCGTGGATGGGAAGCAAGAGGAGGAGGAGGTGGATGAGTTGAGATCTAACTATAAAGGAACACCCATAGTTATACCGAAATGTACAATATCAAAATACTTACATTTTGCAAACAAATAACTAGGCAGTAAGTAAAAGTAAGGCCTGATCAACAAGAGGTATATTGACGGCGATACGTTTCATGACGTGCGATATGTGCCCAACTCACAAATAGTCTAATAGAAAGCAGAATAAGGACTGCAGATATGATCGTACTGTCGCGTACAAGTCACCTAATGCTTGATCACGAATACTTACTAAGTACTATCCATGTCATTCGGTCTCACTTGCTACATTATGGTTATGTTGAGAGTTGTTAAACTAAATGAGATAAGTTAAGATTTATGGAAAAAATAAACACATACTGAGGTGAGAAACGTACACTCGGTTGAGGTTTTAAGAATTTCTAACCAAACAGAGATAGACACTTGATTCAAGATAACCGAACCCTTAGTGTTCTTTGGTTGATGACTATATACAGCTAGCAATAGGACACCCTTGTTAACCAAACGGAGTTAAGATACCACTCGATTTATTGCAGCACTGTTCCTTATCATATTGCCCAAAATAGAACAGAAACAAAATCAGTGCCCTGAGGCATGTCAGTGGTTAATTGCTGATTTCGCACTCTCGTGGTTAAGATGAGCTAACCGAGACAATGCTCGATTATGGAGATGCATCGTATCTGGTGTAAAACCGATGTGGCAAGCTACGGCTATTTTTCAAACGGATAAATCAAAACCTTCAACTCAAGAACTGCCGTTTTCAGAAATTCGAAAGCGGAGGTTGTTTTAACTCTTTAGCTAACTCTCTAGTTCTGTTGTTTCTAGAATAACTTTGTGATCTTTCTCACTATAATGATAAAACCCACCATCTCTCGTAGATGGTCAACTTCGTGGTCAGCCAGCATTCAGCGGTTTCGAAAAGGACTTGCGTTTCCGTCGGCTCATCGTGTGAACTAATCACTTCCTTGATCCAAACGTAAATTGACATGGTGGTTCGATAACACGTGCGTGCTAGCAAATCCCTTAAGCAGAATACATGAAGAAAGGCCACGTGCTCGACCGATAAGTGTCTATTTGATAAGGCTCTGCACCTGGCACCAACCAGTTTGTTGTTTAACGTTGAGAGACATTCGCGTAACAGAAAGACCTCAGATTACGTTGGTATCTTTCATTTAAGAATGCACTACTTGACGGTTGTTACAATAAAATAACTGTTGTACGTGGTTAACTACATTGTATTACTACCAACTTTGTTTATTAGATGTGTTTAAATGTGACCCGCTTTCCGTTTACTGATATAACATCCAGCCTCCGTCTCATCAGAGGTTAGCAATAGCTCATTTCATAGTGGGGCAACCGCGTCGACCATAACAAACGTCGAACTGCGACCGGCTAAATTTGATATAGAAAGGCTTGGGGTTTTCAATCAGCCAGTAAATAAAGCACCAAAACGAAACTCAGTTTTATCCTGCGCCGGCAAAGTATAGGTACAAAATGTACCCAAAACATCCACATCTCAGATTTCCCAAAATAAAGGAGTCCGGTGAAAGCCAAGTTAAGTACCCGGACGGCCACCTTCTCGGCGTAACCCATTCAATTCATAGTGTAAATTAAAGACTTCTAAACGGTCTCTCACGATCTGATAAACCCACCGGATATACCTTCACGTGAGAATCCGCATTTATGGCATCAATGGGTGCGAATTCGTGAACAATGGGCTTCACAGTTAGACGCAACATTTTACGAGGCAATTTTGAGTTAACCAGAGGGATAAAACAAAATAATCAAACCCGGTATTCCTGCCCCTAAGATAGCAACCTAAGCCATGTAGAATTCCGCCAACAAACGTATTCCAAGGCACCACATTTTCTGGTGTCAAGCTCCTACTACACTGCATCCGCACACATAATCTTTTTTTTTTGAGGACAGTGCACTCAGCATGCTTTGAACGAATGCGTGTTGTTGCCCCGAATATTTTCACACAGGACTTGTTGATAAGTTTAGGGTTATTTCGAACTGTTGCTACTCACTTTCGATGCTGAAGGTCGTGAAAACGCACTCTCAGTGGGTTTCCTTCATCCGTCGCCGTCCCAGGCAATTTAGATCTGAAGTTATCGTAAACGCTGTGTCGTAGAAACGTCGAGTGCGTAAACTAGCCTTAGTCCTTATGGAATTTGATGATTGTCGTGCTATAACTTCACTGACATTCACAGTGTAGCAAAGCTGGTTCCACTCTACCCCGAATTAAAGGTAATGAGACATTGCGTGGAAGTGAACTGCTGGCACCAGTCTCATTCTAGCTAATGTTAAAATAAGACCAATCACGTTTTAGTATGTCATGTGACCAATCGTAAATATGAGGAGACAGTAGTGGAAACAGTAGGTAGTAAAACTCGCAACCGTATGATATTCGTCTTTTTTAAATGCACTTAAACCGCCTGTGTAAAAATAGTATCATAATCATTTCAAAAAGTCTAATTACCTCACTTAATCCAGACTCAATCAACGCAAGCAATAAGGAACAAATGCTGTACGATTAACGGAAAATATACCATGAAACATAGAGTTATATCAGTATAACAACCAATACCATAAATCCTGGATTCTGAAACTTACATGCACATTCGAAACTAAGATATGGCTCTGAGAAGGCCAATCTTTGTCATCCACCTTCAGGTGGGATGTATGGTGATGAATATCTATTTATGTGCCTGTTACACGGGTTAGTTTATGAAATCCGCCTTTGACTCAGGGTACCGCTGAATTTGAGAACGGCCTCAACCCCCGACCGCTCGAGATAGCCCCTCTGTGAAGACTGTCTTAAGAAATCGTTCAACTGACTGGACAGCGGACGGAAGGATCTAGTCTATCTTGTCTGGTGCAATAAAAAATATGTGAGAAACGGTAGTGAGTAAAACGAGCTAGCATGATTTGTGACTGGACAACGCCCACAGTGTAGTTTTCACTATTCCTAAGTTGATTTAAATTTGGTTGTAGCGCAAGTCAGTATTTTTTTTAACGATTAGACATCTTCCATTTGTTGTTCGATACTCCCATATTACGGAAGCCTCACGTTCGAAGATTAGTTTTGGCCTTTTCATTTCGAAAGGAAGCATACGATCGGAAATTCTTTGTTGACTGAGTTCATCTGCAGGATATATTCTCGAAAGGACCGATCGTCCTACTCTGGCCATTGTATTTGTTAGATGAATATGTTTACCAACACTCCACGACAGAATCATCACGTTTAAACGTTCAGCGACCGTTGTTGAAGAGTGACTCTCAAGTGGTTTGATTATGTTGAAATGAAATTTTTCAACTGATGTGCTGATTTCCAGTCACCATCAAGTGATGGGTAGCCTCACATCGGCTATTACTGTGATTGTATTGAATCCGCTGACTTGTAGTTTGATTAGTGAGGGGCAGTTGGTGTTCTCCATTTTTACGATTTAAGTATTGCTCATATGTAGTCAACGCATTCCTGCCTATATGGACTAATCCTTGGCGCACTTCAAAAAGAAACAATGGATCCGAATGTTGTCATTGCCAGAATAACTTGGCACAAAATATTCTAGTGTGACACCCTCTTCTTTCAGTGGATACCCTCCGAAAATAGGAAACAACTACTGTCCATAAGTGACAGCCATAAGGAGCTTCTTGGGACATGCAGTTTCGGACTAAAATTTACCACTCATTACTTTCAGGTGGTCCAAGGAAGTTACAAGTTCTGATGACCACATTCATGGTTGTGTTAGAAGGTCGTGCCCGTTCGTTCTGGACTAAAAAATGAAGCTCAGTACTAACGTGGTAACGCACGCTGCATAGTAGTTTTTGGTGATCAGGTTGTTTAGTTTCGTCTCATTATTCTTTCACGTTGACCCAGGCGAGTCATCCTAGGCTGTATTCACAAGCTAGTGTAGTGAAGACGAACGATCGCACCATACTACTCACATCACTGCTATTCAGTGGCGGGGCCAGGGCATACATTTTGACATTGATCTAGCCGCCAGAAAACTACGAGAAGAAACATTGGAGTGCAGCATCGCATGAAATGGTTTTTGGTATGTAAGAGAACGTAAAGTAATTGAGCATTGGCATCTATGACAACCGTGACGTTCTAGATCCAGTACCGTAATCAGATGAGAGTTTTTGTTTGTTTTCATGTTGAAACGCATAAACCCATGTGTTGCTTTCCTGAATAAATAACCCTTGCGCCATCCGTGTTCTTAGCTCACAACACTAGTAACCAAGGGTTATGCCCTGATAACCTTTATGGTTCAAGGTTAGTGAGATACAATTAACATGAAGGAGTCGAATGGTTGTGTCTTTAAAACGACTGTTTCGCAATAACGAAAAAATCACTGTTAAACCGAAGAGTGTACATATCAACTGTTGTACAAATGAAGTCGAAAGTTTTTGTTACGTTTCAAACCGATAATTTGGATGCACAACAACTTTCCACTTGCTCAAACGACCCTCGTTTGACAGCTATTACTTTGTCAACGTGTTCAAAAGAAAAGGGTTGGTTCTACCGAATTTCTGTGTTGTATCAGCAAAGAAGGTCAAACAATAAGTATTTCTACTAAACGGGTCATGTGCGTAAAATACAATAATCATTAATGTGAAAAGAGTTACTGCTTGAATTATGGGTTGAAACCATTCACATTCTGTTATTGTTGGTAAACCCACATGAGTTATTCATCCAGCTTTCTGTAAAAGAAAACACTGAATCGAATTCTGCTATTGTGAATGCTCATCAGTAGTGTATAGCGTCAGTACTGTCCGTATTTGAAATCTGGCTAACATACTGGTGTGTCAAAAGTGTTGGTAGCTACGATTCTGACCTGACCTTGGTCGAATTATCAGATGCAGATGATCAAACTCATCTGTGAGTCTTTGGTTGACCGAGTTAATCCAATCTACCAAACATTCAAACCTACGGAGTAAGTGGGGTTATCTGCCTAGACTAGTCACTACCATATAAACTAGGCGATGCCTCTGGATAAGTCGCAGCGACATACCGCAACATTGAGAGACAGACAGTCTACGAAACAAGATATGTTAAGCAAGTCAAACAGAATGTTTTCTACGATTACCACATCTTGCAATTATAAACTATGAGTTGACCAAATTACTTACGCTGGTCCGTACCTGCTAACACAGCTCCTAGTAGGCTATCCATGACGAATTCATCAGACTAGTAGGTTAACGGCGAATAGAATGAAACTTTGGTTTTTGTATAAAATGAACATCACCCATAACTGAAGGCAGCTAACACATTTCCATAGACTTTCCAGTCGACCCCTTTCGAAAAGAAGCCCTAGGTTCGAGTTTAGCTCTTGTTAGAGCTCATCAGTAGCACATATACTTACCACGACCGGGACTAGAATGCCGACCACGTTTTCATGAGGCGACCGTCTTGGCTACTGAGCTTACATTAGGTGTTACTGAATCATCATATGTGAACACTCAGCCACATTTGCTTGTTCCTAATGCTGAGATTGACCGGTCACCTCGAGAGGAAACACAATAACTGTCATGTTAATAGCCTAGTGATGTGATCTAAGAACACGGATGGCACAAGGGTTGTTTATCCGACAAAGCATACATGGAGTTAAGCATCTAAACAAGACCTGAAGTAAAACCACTCATTTGCACGCGGAGTTCGGCCCCAGACTGTCTCGGTTGCCACAGACGTCAATGCTCAGTTTTATTAAGTAGCAGGGACCATTATGGGCGATGCTGCACTCTGATGTTCCTTCCTGCACTTCTCCTGCGGCTTGTACGATGTCAAAATATATGCTCCGGTCCTACTACTGAATAGCAGTGGTACGAGTAGTATGTTATGATCGTTCAACTTCACTGCACTATATCAGACGTGCACGGATAGAATGGTTTACCCTGTTGGTGTGCCAAAGTGTTTAGTTGTTGATTCTTTAAAGGTATAGAATCGTAACTACAATCAGTCACCTCATTGCTGGAACTATTGGTAAATAATGATTGTATTCTACTTCAACCTCGGTGATATGTTCCAAACTTAAACTGTCGGACAACTTTTAGATTGTGATTGAACAACCCAGAGGTCTTACTCCTATGTGACCTTATGAGGTAGGCCACACAATTATTAAATTCTGTTTGAGAAGGTGTCACTGAAAGATTATAAACGAAATGGCATTATTCACATGAGTGTAAAAAGTGCAATAAAAGGCGCAATTCATGATATGCTCATTTCAAACGCCCACACAGTCGTGATGACGTAAAAAGATACTACAAAACTCACAATAAGAAGAAAGGAGGAATGATCATATTGATCCTGATTATAAATAACACTAACAGCCAAACCCACACACATAACAATTGATTGTGAGACCATACTGCTATTGCATAAAATGATTGGGTTGTGAGCATTCAGTGGGATAGCAAAATACTACAAGAGGCTTGTGTTACGTTTCATCATTAATTTAGGCTTCTTACATCAATCTGTAACTTCTGTAGCATACTGAATGATTGGAAGATCAAACAAAAATACGGATAACATATAAAGCACAATGAGACACGGCTGAACTGGTCGTTGAGAGAGTCTGGTCAGCGTAGTCCACAATAAAACACAGTTATTCTGGCTGTTGAGTAACGTTTGGTTAAAACTTGGTGAATGAACGTGTATGAACCTTCTATAAAATAAGTGAGTAAACGATATGAGAATCCCTACCATGTAAAACAATAACGTTTCGATTCGTCAAAAACCTATTATCTGGAAATTGGCGACAATGAGTTGGCCCTCCTTCATCCCACCGTCAACGAGTCAAACTATGAGCACCCGTAGATATTACACAAAGCACTCAGCCAAAGTGTTTGGTATAGGTCTTTTGTAGCACCTTTTGTCGTTTCTGAGCTAAATACCGTGGATTTACAACCCGTTAAACCTTCGAGGGTGGCTGGTAGCAGTTAGGCGACTGCCCTTGATGCAATAAATGGGGAATGCTGTAGTCATCTCACAATACTGGTGACTTTCTTGAGCCCGCTTGATTCAGCAAATACGAATCACGTACATTTCAAAGTGGCTAGTGAACAACAAAACCTGCGCTGCCCAATCTTCTATCATACGACATTTGGAAGAAACGGGGCGTCATTAAAACGGAGAAGACTTTTCGTGTACTGTATAGCCCAACCGATAAGCGCACTTCAACTTTGTTGAGGCCGTTGCAGTAAATCGTTATACACTCCTTGTTAGGTCCGTTGACGTTTTTCTGATACGTCTGTTCTCCTTTGTTTGGTATGATGCGGAGTGATGAATCCGTTCAGGTATGTTTTGTTTGTTTGTAGGAGGCCGATCTTTAATTTGCCTTTGTTTGTCTTTGCTGTATGCAGTAAACGATTATGACGAATTTTATACCAAAACTGCACACAAAATGTCCGCTTTCTTCCTTTTATAACTATCATTGTTTATCTGTTAAAAACTCCTCCTTGGTATTGTTCAATGTATTTTCACCTACATCTGCACCCGATTGTTTTGATGAGGTCATTTCCCGTTGACTGTTGGCTGTTTGTGAACGCGTGTTTAGTTTCCCAATTTTGAACTCCTTTGCCGGATAACTTGTGCACCCAGTTGATTCACACTGAAGGTGAGATAGCACCTTTATTATAGCTTTACTGAACAGTACCATATAAACTCCAATCCTTTCGATCGCCTTTTCTGACGTTTTTTGGATTTGGAAGATAGTCCCCTTAACCTGACCGTCTGAATAAGCGTTATTTTAATTGTCGAATACGCATTACTGAGTGAATTACCCTAAATCGTCAGGAGCGACTTAACACCCACCCTTTCTACACAGATGGTAGTTGACCTATCACCTGCCTGGCTGGGGTCCTCGTGATCACTCAAACCGCTGGTTAGAAACGCTATCCGAGATGGCGATGTGTCGCAGTCAATGGCGTGCCTGTATCCATACCATTTATAGTTCTTCCGCTTAGTCTTGTTTTAATAATGTTCAACCGTCTTAGTAACTTTTTCTTCTAGGATATTCCACGTCACTGTTGAGGTGAACGTCGGCCCGAGCCACAGTACCTATTGGTCAGGCTCATGGCTGTTATGATGATGATGATGGTGACCTATCACCACCATGGTATTAAGGGTGTACAGTCATGAATGTATATTATTCGTTTAATGTTTGCTATTATTATTTGAATGTTTTAGTTATGCTGTTCATATCAATTCACTTCTTTCTCTTGGCTTAATCTTACTCTTCAATTACCTATTGACTTCCGTTCATTTTCGTGTGCCTCATTGTTAGATCGATATTGTCTGCACCGATAGGTCCCCACTCCGTCTGTTTAAAATTTGAACTTTTTGTTTTTAATGCATGACGGCCCATTCGAACTTGACCAGTTCTGCGTACTATTCTCATTGCAGCCGATGACTCATTCCTATTCCACGCTAATTTGAATTAATGCATGCCTAATGGTCATAGTCTGTGTATCGTAACCGATGCCATCGGTCGAAATGTGTATGCGATGTGCATCCCATGTAATCCACCTAGTGTGTTCTAAATTTCCCAAATCATCGTGATGAAGTGATGAGCCAAAACTACGAAACTGCATGCGCTTCCAAGCTTGAGACTGGCGCTTACAACCAGTAAGAAAAGTGCGCTTAGTATAGCTAATCGGCAGCACGCAAACGATAGTCAGCGTAATACCTTTCATCAAAAGTGGGATAACTTAATAAACAGGGACGGAAACACTATATTTTTTAAGGTTACTTCAAACGGACTATCTTATTAACTTTTATCAAATTAACTGCAGTACTACACACATGGAGTTCTGTAAGTAGAAGTTGTGAGGGACACATGTTCGTGTTAATGGAAGACTGGTCAACGCTCTACTAGAACCACATTCTAACAGTGCATTTCTTTCAACAATTTGCATATCATCAGCATGACATTCGTAAGGCTCTAATAAAAAACACTAACCAAAAAAGGATCGAGAAGACTTACTATGGTTGTAGTCATTATTTGCTTTTAGGCTCGAAAGGAAATCCAGTGTTTGTTGTGCGTAGAAGAAGGTTTTCAAGGAAACTATGCTCGATTAAACCACATCTGCCAACTTATCACGGTACATTGCACCCTGAGACTGATAGTGGCTACACAGAAATATTAAAACTAATAGAATGTTGAGAACAACACGTGAAACTAAGTACCTTACTTGATACTGTGCGGTTAATGCTGTGTAGAATTACACGACACCAAGCATTAGTTGGTGACCCTAACTTCGAGTTCCGTGTGAACACAGTTCAGCAAACTGTTTACATTATGACATCTGGTAATATGGTCACAAGTTACTGTTATCTAGTTTGCAGGGCTTTCAACTCACGTTGTTCTACTTAATTCCGAAGTAAGCACAGGCGCGACTGTACGTCG
>JTDE01000883.1:97895-132435 GCA_014338405.1 Paragonimus skrjabini miyazakii
GATAGTCTCTCCTTGTCCTCCGTCTTCCTGGCACTCACAGCTTGCCCTTTTGTTCCTGAACGTTGCCTGTGGGTAACATACTACTTGTGAGTAGTATACTACTCACAACGAAACTGCCTGTCATACAACAATAGTATCGAGATGCAGCCAAATATAAGCTGCTCGTATATTCATACCGTTCACTGTTGCAACCCTCATTGCGTATGCGTTTGGATGCAGTTGTTCTTGCGTTTGATATGTATGTCGTTCCACTAACAGCGGAACTGAGCCTTCACACCACTGGACTCATCAATTTAGAAGTGATCTTTAAAGTTCAATCGATCATGTAACAAAATGAGATTTTAGTTACTTCGTTAAACCTGTCTAAATCCACTCCTTTGGACTGTCATCCGCTCCCCCGACCCTGTCACTTTACCCGCATACCCCTATATATTCATGAAGATTACTGTAAATTTAGTCAGTCGATGCACTATGTGGATGAGGACTACTTGAGCCGACTACACGGGTAATATACTTGAAGAGTACTAGCCGAATACTTAGTGTTGGCAACGATATGCATATCAAGCAATGAGTTGTAGCGATGGCGTCCTGTGTTCCCTGATCAGTAAGTCTTTTTACCCGGTTCGAGATTTAATTGGGACACGAAACCAAAATGAACGCAACGTGTTCAGTGATGCGCGGACAACTATCAACAGTATGCGAAACGTGAAGCTGTAGCCAAAGTGCACTTTTCCTATATTTGTACTCAACGTGCTCCTCACCCCATTTCGGTCGGTGCAAACAAGCTCCATTTGTATACTTTATGTGTTCCCTGGTAAAGATCTTTGTAGTGATCCCTCGCTAGTCTCGTGTACACTCTGCAGCAGAGCACCAAATGCTGATTTTGGGATACCCAGTGCTCATAGAAGCCCCGACTACAGTCTGCATATATACTCGGAAAGTACAGAAGGCAAGCTTCAGTGACTCTTGAAGAGCAAGTAGACGTTTTCACCGTAACATTTATGATCAGTATTTTTTTCACGAGCGACACGTGAGTTTGGTCTTTAGATGAATGATGCTCGAGTGCTTTATATCAGTGAATTTGCTTCTCTGTTGAAGGGGCATTCACAGGAGTAATTTGTTTAGGGTTCCGAAACGAAGTTTTCTCTGTTTGGTAAATGTGTTCAATTGATCTTACTCCAAACTGCTGAAAGCATTCAACTGGTCTTTCACTGTCAAAAATACGCACATACAAGACATATGAACGCCTGTCAGAGCGACAAACAGTCATACAATACCTTATGGAAAATCAATGAGAACGCGTGAATCACGTTTCCTGTAGAGGTGTATGACGTACCAGCGGACCAGTTGCATCCATTGTGTAGCAGCACATTTAAACGTGAAAAACGTTAACAAATGATGATTGTCGTGTGTTCATCTTAACGCAGACGGTTCACTCACAGTTCTATAAAACCTCTCAGATAGCCGGGGTTACAGTATGCAAGTAAGTCTGTTGATCCTACTAAAAAATCCACTTTTTAATAAATATGTTCATCGTAGAGCCGTGTATAATCCCTAAGCAAGGTAGAGTTATAAATTTATGACTACATTAACCAAAAAATGACAATTCAGCTATTTCACATTTAGAATCCAAATATACCAAATAAAACTATCTTATCTGACCTGTTACAAGAATAAAAATTTACTTAGAGGTTCCAGCGGTGTCACATAAAAAGCCGGCAGTAAAAGGGGTAACTGAAGTTCTGTGTTCTGATGTACGATAATAAAGTGGACACAACAATCAACTGATAAGGTAGTACTGTTAAAAAACATAACTGTGATATGAATTCATGTCACACGTTTTCCACAACGATAAACAAACCGTTACAAACAAGAAAACAAACACCACAGAGCTAAAATTAGGTGCTCAAATCGATCAAGACTTTGGGCGATACTCACGACCAGAGGCAACGCAAACTTTGCCAACAGGGTGCCTTTGAGCGCACAAAGCCGAAGGTTGTTGGTTAACCTACAAGGCTATAGGGGGTTTCGACGTCTGTGTTACGTGCATTTGTGACCACAGTAGACAGTTATACAATACCGGTATTATGGCCAATGTCCGATAACTGTCTTGTAGAAGACGATGCATTGTCTCGTCTTCCCTGCGTGTCACCACGACCGTATGTGTTGGCGCATCTACTGGTCCGTTTGGCGTGCACTCCTTGGCTTCGATTTCAAGCGCTCCTTCTGTTATATCAGTGCCAGTGGTTTCGCAGCTATGGAAACAAATGACAGACGCAATGACTCGCTTTTTGAGCAGAACCGGAAATAACCATGCGAGGTGTGACAACAAGACTATATACTTTATTAAGGTTAACTGGCCGAATGATACGGATACTCAACCGTTTCAAGATGTTTCTCTGTTTATCCGCTTTTCATCCTAGTCTGGCAATCTTTCGTCACGTATCCTCTTTGTAATTATGTTTAGATAGAGTGACCATTAAACACGATGTCCGTTAACAAACATTTGTACATTTCAACAACCAGTGCACTAAATTAACACGGAATTTTAGGTGAGACCCAATTGTGAAAAGTCAGGGCTTCGGCCGGATTCGAACCAGCGACAGAAGCACCATGCCCGAACGTAGCGTGAACTGTTCGATAAGTCCGACCAGGGATATCGACAACCTAAATCATTTGGTGAATTCCATATGAGACAGTGGGACAAGTGGGCAACAGAATCCAAGTGTGAAATTTCCGAGCTCCTGGCATGGATTCGTAGCTGAGCTGGTAGAGCGCTTGCCGCGTTGACGCATGCTGTTTCTGTCACTGGTTCGAATCCAGCCGAAGCCCATGACTTTTCACAATTGGGTCTCATCCAAAATCATAAACCTGCCAAACTACTTATTTGTAATATAATACAGAATTGTACATCTGTGTCAGTCACAGCTGGGACGGTCCATCTACGCTATAACACTCCGTAATGGTTCAGATAGGGATTGGGTCAAATAAAACCAATAATAATTCGCTGCACATCCGTCATCGCCGACGATGGTGACCCTCGAATATCCTGAAAAACTTGCTTTTTCATCTCATTAGAATAGTATATGTGAGAAATGTACACTTGCTTGTTCGGTGGAATTCGGGACAAACGGTAAATGAGAAATTATCCACAAATCTGCTATCCACACGATTCACTACGGGCAGGTCACTCAGGCACCGGTACTTTCTTAAACACCGCATCGGCTGTTCATTCCGCACTCTTCTTGAACACGATTTGTGGAAAGGTTGATGTTTCATATCGGTTTACTATTCTATTTATTATTCCAGTGATTGGTACGCGAGCCGGAACGTTCAGCCCTTGTTTTCTAACTGAAGGAAAAATTCTAGTACAGCTCTGCGAAGCTTTGTTCGTTAATTTTATTGTGTACACCAAATATTGTAATTTGTTTCATTCCCTCAAAATTCCAGCTTAAAGATTCCGGCATGTCGCAACTACAGATCACATATTGTTAGAAAAAATGGTCAGGATGGCCTACAGCGTTAAAACGTTCAGATCAGACGTGCACATTACACTGTGTTGGATCCAAAGTGGACAGGAAAGCTAGTTTCTTGCGAATCACGTGAACCAAGTATGAAAGAGCATGGTAGACTTTCTTGAATTTTCTAGGTGGTATCGGCTAAACACTGAACAATCCATGCCTGGTTGATATTCACGATAACTTACACACCACTCAGTATTTCACCGGAATTCGTGCACTGTACGCGGGTGGACAATGAAGTACACTATGTTGTACAAGGAAGAATATTTTCTCATCTGAGGTAAACTATGGGTAGCGATTATTTTGTAAATCAACACTGGCTTAAGTAACAAATACTGAATAAAGTTTTGGCTGAGATTATTGGCATACAGCAGGTGTGGTAAGCTGTACATGGTATGACATGAACAGGAGGATAACTTCGACCCGTTGGAAATAATCAACATTTTCCACAAATCCGACATGCTGTCCAGCATTTATAGATAAAACATTTATGTTGTTCGCTGCAATCTGACTAAAATTGGTGATGTATGTGTGAGTTGTGATAACACTGGAAGACTCTGTTAATTCAAAAACCACTTTTGTTTCCACAGAAATTGCAGATCAGTTACTAATGCGTCTCCAAAGAGTACTCCGTATTTCCGGAACAACCTGGTATCGAAGACCAGTACACCTATGCAGAGGCTGGCTGAAGTTGCTGTGGGTCCTCCCGTTCTTCCCCATAGCTCTCATGGTTACACTAAATACTAAGACTCACTGTGAACTGTCCGAACGATTCAGTGCTTCTAAGGACGAACTCACCAGACTCGTGCAGTATAACTATACGTTGCACCCTGATGAGCGGGCCTTCCCGTTAGCGTTCAGTATTGTGGTTTACCGAGATCTCGATAGGGCACTGCGCCTATTGCACGCCATCCACCGACCACACAATTGCTACTGTATCCACATGGATCGAAGGATCACAGGTCGATTTCGTGAAATTATGGAACTAGAAGTGCGGAAGCGGTACACATCAGAAGTTTTCGTGGTGCCGGAGGAATATAGCTTCACTGTACGTTGGGGCACAATGTCCGTTTTGGATGCCGATCTAATGTGCAGTAGAATTCTTTTGGCCCGTTGTCCCGACTGGACCTATTGGATCAATTTAACTGGCCAAGAATTCCCACTGAGAACTAACTGGGAGCTAGTGACCGCTCTGAAACTATTAAACGGTTCAAATGTTATTGATGGAACTTTCAAGAATCGCATGTATTCACGATTTCCCCTATATTACAGATTAAACTTTTCGGTAAGTATCATGAATTGATCTCCTCGCGTATTTTATTTTTCAAATCTATCCATGACACACCATCCACAAATAGAATGAAGACGATTCATCTTTATGGGATTCAGTCCTTTATAAGCCGGTCTAAGCATACGTTGGATTTGCTTTGGGTGATGGTACTAAGTAAGAACGTGTAA
The DNA here is from genome assembly GCA_014338405.1 of Paragonimus skrjabini miyazakii. Lineage (NCBI taxonomy): Eukaryota > Metazoa > Platyhelminthes > Trematoda > Plagiorchiida > Troglotrematidae > Paragonimus > Paragonimus skrjabini miyazakii. Next base: position 102,875 of record JTDE01000883.1, read on the forward strand.
TACCGTTTTTGAGGGCGTAAAAGTTGTCCGTATGGAAACGTTGCATTTCTGTGCTAGCCATGATGAAAGTTTGATCCTAAATCACTGCGCCTTCTCTGTTCGTTTTTCCAAAACCACAAGAACGCAGGATGTCACTATTTCAACTTTTCAAATATACAAACCGAGTCATTTAATAAAAAGAAAACCACAGAAGATATATCTATTCGATTTTTCAATTGTGGCGGCCAGTTATACAAGAAGGTGCACAACAACTAAACTGGTTTGTCAGGGATGATTATTACTAAACGCATCAACAACGCCAATTAGTAAATTGTGGAACAGTAATAACCTGGTGAATAAATCAAACTACCAAGCCAGCTAAATCTGGGCAAGCAACGGCGTAGTAGGATAGAGCAGTTGTAGCCTAAATCAATATTCAAGCTGGTCTATACTGCATCTAACCAAAAAACTGATTGAAGGAAAGTATGCTGGTAATGTGTGTAAACGCCGAAAAAAATAATCAAGAAGAAGATTCACGAGTTGTGTTTTGTTACTATTTCGGTTGATATTATTGTTTTATACGTTACAATCTTATCATTCAGCCAGCCTTGAAATGGAAAAGAATGGCTACACATCATAGTTGAACATCTGGTAACAAGTGCACAATTCAGCATAAAGCTACTTGCAAGTTACTTGTACAGATTGTAACCGCAGTTATATGCTTCGCTTCAGCCGCTTAACAATTGCCTTAATCAACAGTGTCAGATGAACTTGCGGCCCTGACTATTTCAAAATGAAGCAAGACAATATTCACGAGACCTTGTTGATAAACGACCATTCAAGAAGTTTGTTGACATCCGCGTTAGTAGAGAACAGTTGGAGACCTACGGTGCATAACCCTATGAGGTGCTATTCTTCAACTGTCATTCGGGTAGACAACTTAATCACCGTCGTAAACCATCGGATACTGTCTTTACTGGGTCGCACGTGTCCAACCACTCTGTTGTGCATGTTATCGTCAATTGTGCATGTAGGTCTTACAAACGCAGCATGTAATACAAAATTCATTCTGTTTCCTTCGCTACTTAACAGTTTACTCTCAACCACAGTAACAATTACATATACAGAACGTGTAGACGTGTACGACTAAATAATTACCACTTGCACAGTCGAACGGACAAAATCCAACACAGGATGAGAAACCCAACTACATCGATGGCTCAGAGTGTCAATTCAACAGATTTTGGGAACATCGTTTTTATGAAATCAAATCGCACATCCCAAGCAAGGATGGAAAATAATTTTTGGCAGACAATCCGGGGCACCCAGCTTCTGTGGCTCGCAATATTTTTCTCGCTTTTGATAAGTAACGTGGAGCTGTTTGTTGCCGCTTTTGAGGTGGTAACAATCTAACGGCAACTTTGATGAGGGAGCTGCGTTAATCTTATTTGGTCGAAAATTCCCAATTTTGTCCATCCAAGATAGGTTAAAAAATATTTTGCCAATTGACTACTGTTTTCTTCCAGTTCTTGCTGCATTTCATCCTAAATTCCCGAAATTCGTAGTCTTCCTCATACTACTAAATCTTTTCTGTACTGTCTCATTTTGTGCATTCACGGTCTAAATCCGAGGAAACTCCTTCCAAGTATTTAATGATATTGTTTTAGGTTGTACAAGTCCAGATAACGAACAAAGCGATACGGTCCAATGTCTCATGACTGAGTCAGTATGTTGGCCAGAGTCCAAGACCTCGATTCCAACTCCCTCAATATGTCGGGACGTACATTTTTCCTTCTCTAACGTACAGCCTGGAGTTACTGCACTTAAGTATTTGTTAGCTCGGACTTCCAGCCTGTTCCCAGATGCTTTTCAATCTTGATGTTACACTTATTTTCAGCCTAAGTCGGTTAATTCATATCAGTAACCTATTCCCAAACACCTCATCTCTCGCTTTCTTTTACAGGAATTCAGCATACTTCAGTAAACCTATATAACTAATAAAGATTTTTTCTTATTTTTGCGTCCTCTCGTTAATAACACTACAATTGGTTATTTGTTTGCAGGATGTAGGCACCCTGATGTTGTATATTTGAATATAGACGTAGCTATTATTAGTAGTTAGGTCCCCTTCTCTTTCCCTTCTTCGTTCTTCTATCTTCCTATACAGGGTTTACCTTTTTTTCTTCGTGATTGTGTGGCAGTTAAGCATCAGTATGATGCTGATGATCAAGACTGTGATTATACATCATTCTGATACGTTCAGTTTTATCCATAAGCAGTGGTGTTTACCGATGTATCCTGGTTAATTTCCCTTCTCCTGAGCAGCCTAAAGCTTATCGCAAGCTTTCGCACAAAACACTTTTTGATCACTCATATCTGCTGAATACGACACTTACTTTCTGTGTTTCCTTCTCTCGAACTCGTTTGGAATTCAAATCACTATCTGACTGCATGAACGTCTGTACACAACAGCATCGGTTATCACATATCTGCCCAAATGTGTTTGTAGTAAACGAATTGCTGACACTAACCTATTAGAGCGACTATCCATGTCATATTCTTTTTATATATTTTCTCATATATTTCGTTTTGTTTCTGCAATATTATGTGTATATGCTTGTTCCCAGTTCACTGAATGAAAAGATGTAACCCATCATGTGCAAAAAGTCCTAGTTGATTTGGTTTATCCTGAAATTCATCAAGTTCGCACAATTATATCGTTCATCAAAGCACGTAGCACAAACTTGTTTTGGCCAGTATTCAACGTAAATGCACGTATCTAACCAACCTTGTGTGTACAAAAAGTGGGCGTGGAGGTCAATTGCCTGCCTTGAAGTTGTCGAACAAATTGACATAGGTTAGTTTACTCGCTTGTTCTCGTAATTCTACCGCACAGGAGGAGTTTACTGTTATTACTCACAGGTAGCAGATACGTTTATATAAGTTATGCTTCACTAATAAGCGATTGCAGTTTTCACATTCCTATGGACTTCTCATCCAGTTCCTATTGATTAATAATCAAATACTATTCAACAAGTTTACCGGTCTGGGTGAATTGAATTTGTTAAGACGTCTGAGTTCTGAAGCAGTCGACTGGAATTAACAGGACAGTAACTGTGACTCCTCTCCAGGTGATCGGACAACCTGAACACCACTCGCAATTGAATGTAGTTGTACGTTTGAATACGATTATTCAGTCGTTCCTAAAGTGTGGCCAGTGATTCACTGGCTAGCACGGTCACCGCGTTAAATGGGAAACGGAGTTCTAGTCCCGGCCGTAGCAACGGTATGCAGTACTGATGTACTCCAACAAGATAGAAAACTTAGTACAATGCTTCGTTTTGGACATAGCTGGCTGAAGTTTGACTTTTATCACGCATCTGATGGGAAGAAGCGAACTGCTAACATCCTATGGTATACGTTGTGACAGACACCAACTTGTTATGATAGTTGAGTATTGCAGCCCATGGGGCATGCGTGTCACAACGTTACTGTTTGTGCCTACGATTATCTCAGATTGAATCGAATTGACAAAATGTAACTTTTTCTATAAATGCTTTGAATGGACACTTATTCACGTATGATTCACTTCACTGCATGATACATAAGAATGTTCTAGCGATGAAAACAATAGACAAAGGCGCGGTTTCAGAACAGTAAGAGCACCTAAGTATTTATGTGCTATTTGAGTTCCACGAATGCTTATCCCGTTTTTCAGTTCACTTGGTACAAAGGAAGTGTACATATCGCAGCCAGACGAGACTTCGTGCAGTTCATGCACACGGATATCAGGGCAAAACAAATGCTACAAGTGTTACGTGTTCATGATCTTTACGGCACCTGGCATTCCGTCCCGGATGAGACGTTTTTCTCCACTCTAAACCACAATCCTCACTCAATTCCAGCTCCCGGAGCATTTCTGGGTGAGCACGAAAGGCATGCGTTTAAACAAGTCACCAGGTTCAAGATTTGGACTGAAGACAATGAGCCGTGTGGTAGTGGCTGCTGGATACGTCAAATTTGTATGCTTGGTTTGAACGATGTTCCTAGACTCATAAAAAGCCCCCAGTTTTTCGCAAACAAGTTTGTTCCATACGTAGAGCCCGAAGCTTATGGTCTTATGGAACGATGGTTAGCCCATAAATTGGAATATGAGAACCGTCGGGGCGATTTACACCCATCTTTCAATCGGACTTATTATTCCACATTGGAAGTAAGTTGGAATCACATATGAACATGGAGGAAGTGTGATCAACGTCTTTTAAAATGACAAATCAACTGTGAATTATCAAACACAGTGATTGGACAGGTTTGATTTCGTGTCACTCTACCATGACTATCTTAGTTCAACTCTCATTCATCATGCAAGTATGCACAGTATGTCAGTGTACAAATCATCGGGGGGATATTCAATTCTCCGTGCTGTTAACCTCAATCATCTTTAATCCATATATTTCAATTTTATCTTTGTGTACAAATCCTAATATACTTTAATAAAATTACAAACAAACCACCTTCTGAAATCTGGCAGAATCTTTGTAAAATATTTTCGTTTGAGAATCAAGTAAAAATTAGTTCATTCGGCCTGCGATCCTCTGATGTATGAAAATCGTATGGGACGCGATCACTGAACGGTTTAGGGAAATTTAATGTGAAATTTCGTTTCATGTGTAGTACTTGTCCTAGGAAGATCTGACTGACTAATGTAGGGTGTCAGAGCATACGCAAAAATAAATAGCGTATCTTAGGGCGCTATTAGACTGTTCAAGTGCTGTATGAGTGTATTCATTGTGATTCAGTGGTTGAAAAGCTCCTCAATATGCATGGAAAATGCTGTGCAGATGGAACATTTAAAAGTTTCGGGCGAGCTACTTAGAAGCGGCACATGGTCGATAAAAACATACTTCACTACCTAACCTTCACTACTACTTTGAAAGCTTGAAAATGTATATAACGACTTTTACTGATAAGTTTCCATTTACCTATAAGTAAATGTCATCATCATCATCATCATCATCATAGACAACTTTACGTCAGTAGTTCACACTGATGCTTAACTGCCACACAACCATGGTAGAAGAAACCCATGTAGGAAGAAAGAGGAAAATAAACAAGGGGAGGGGACCTGACTACTAAAAATAGCTACCTCTATATTCGAACATACATCAACGCGCCTACACCTTGCAAACAAACAACCAAGCTGTAAGTGAAAGTAAAGCGTCATCAGCAAGACAGCTTCCTTATGGCTTTCACTGCCTCGCGTCATTAAGTGCACTCACTTCACAGACAACTCGGACAGACAACGACAACATTCACGCCACTGAGCTCGGTTAGCCGTTATCTCACCTAACGTCCCGAGCTACCAACTCTGTGAGTCGCGAGGGCTCCAGCCCGGAAGACGAACCCGATCTACAGTAGCCAACCCCTTCGTGAACGATTTCATTTATCTACGCCAGGTCATCATCTGTCCACCTCGCACCTTACGCCAATCGGCCGCAGCGTCGGCAAACAGTGCTCGGTGTGGCAAACGACTAGCTGGCATCCTTAGACATGACCTAGTCACCTCAGTCTGTGAAAATGTAGTGACTGGACAAAAGAACAATCAACGCCAAACACCTGCTTCCGAACCCTAACTCGCTGGTTCCAGCCAATACGAGTGATTGAACGCAAGCATCGGTGGTCAAATACCTGAAGACGGTCCACATCTTCTACCCTGAGCGGCCAGGTTTCCCTACCGTCCGATAGACACGACCTTCAAGCTTTAGAGCAATACCTCTCTGTCATCAAATGTGCCCCAGGTTGGCAAGTACCACCCTAGTCTTGGAGATACGCGCTTCTGTTCCATTCCCTACACCTCCGCCGTAGCCGCTGATGCAACTTCACAGATATACAAACCAGTCAACAACCTCCATAACTTCATTATCTAACATAAAATCTACGTAATTACAGCAATCTTATAGAAGCACTTTGCATTTTGAGGCTGCAACGCTCATTCCAAAGTACTTAACAGAACGGGAGATTGCGTTTAGTTTTGTTTGCGCCTCTTGAAAGTTGTCAAACAGCAACACCTTATCGTCAGCATAATCAAGATCAGTCAGTCTTTCACCAGGTAGGAGGTCCACGCCGGCATTTTGTGACTGCCGGAGACAATGCTCCATTAGTTCGTCTATGACAAAATTGAACAAAAATGGTGAGAGTGAACAGCTTTGACATACGCCGCCCCTGGTGCTGGAACTGTCAGACAGTTCACCGTAAACCCTAACCTGAGCTGGAGTATGGGAATAAGGCGCCAACAGTATGTCCACATATTTAGTCGGTACACACTTGCGTTTAACCAACTCTAAAAGTGTAGGTCGATCCACTGAATCAAACGCATTTTTATGGTCGGGGAACAAGGTGAATGTTGGCCGGCGGTACACATGACGCTGCTCCAGTGGGTTACGGAGGATAAAAATGTGATCCATACAACCCGGCTCAAGGCAAAACTCTACCTGTTCTTCCTCATGAACTGCAGTTAGCTGACGAAGTAAAATGGTGCCCAAACCCTTGAAACGGCTATGGTTTTCGCAAGAGCCACAGGCTCCTTTCTTGAAAATGGTAACCATTATCGGGTGACCCCAGCACGGAGGGATAGGCTCCGTCGATCACACAAGTTGAAACAACTGAATCAAGGCCTCCACTAACGCCACCACCTTCCTTGAAAAATACTGGTACTAGATCACCTGGACCAACAGCCCTATTACGATTGAGAGCCGAAAGACAATTGCGAACCCCAATCTCAGTAGGTGGTTCCAAATCTACTGACCAGGGTGCTACATCACCAGTTTGTGTTGGCAACACAATAGAAGCAGGAGGCCAGCTAAATTGGCCCTCACAGTGTTCCGCCCAACATTCTAACCTTCTAGACTTATCATAGATTAGTTTGCCATTTGTTTCGGTGATAGCTACACTGACAGACGGTCGCCTGGGACTAGGGGCACGGATCAGCATAAAGAGTTTGCCGGTGTTTCCTGAGGCAAAAGCGGTTTCCATTTATTTAACTTCTACTAACCAAGCCTCACGATCAGCCTTTAGACTACGTTTCAGCTTCCTACGGATATCACTTCTAGACTTGTCACGTGAACCACCAGGAGGAACGTGCCTTCTGCCTTCTAACAACTCCAGGGATTTATCTGGAATCCAATGTTTGTTTAGCCCATGTACCCCTCTGCCGCATGCTACAGTACTTACTTTCTGAATGGCTTATGAAATTTGAGTCCAGCAGCTATTAGGATCTTCAGAGCGAGTACCAATAAGGCAGCTTTCTAAGCTGGTTTGGTAATTATGGTTTACAGATGGTAAAGCCAGTTTCTCAACAGCTATTCGTTGCTGTCGGTGGGGTCGCTGCCCAGCAAAAGTAAGGAAAAAACAACAACGTACCAACGCATGATTTGAATCCAAGCATGTGCTCCAATAAGAACGACAGTCTTGAACGGAACCCCGCCACGTGTAACCAACAGCTATGTGGTCTACCTAAGACCAGGCCTGAGTCGGAGAAGGCGAACGCCATTTAAATATCAATTGTTGTCACACGCGCAGCAGTCTAATTTAGTATGTTGCATACACTCGTAGTAATTCTCAATTGTTTGCACCCAGCGAGTACAATGCAGGAACCCAACCTGGCAACAGACTGAAAACTGTTTGCGTAATCCAACTTGCTCTCACCTCTCAGTCGGTCGTGTGATAGATACACACTTCTTCGGCATGCAATAATCTGACTGAAGAAAAAACAAGAAAATCAATTTAGAGGTACATTTTAGAACCATATGCCAAATCATCAATTAAAGTGTATTTAGTGGGCGTAGAAATCTGATGCTTACATGTGAGCCAAAACTGCCTCGTTTAGCAACTTCAGTGAGTAGATATTTAGCAAAATGGATTTGTAACTCTAATTGATAAATTGATTGAGAATAACACAACGTTACGAGCAAGTTGTAATACTCTACGTAAAGTATCACAATTTGCTCGTAACGTTGTGTTATTCTCAATCCATTTATCAATAACATGTTAAACACGACGCCCAAACTGTTTGACTTCATTCGTACTAAATTTAGTGCAGATATCCTACAACTGATTGATTTGTAACTCTCTTTCTGTTAGGTAAAAAATTTAATGAATCCACCAGTGATACTGGATGTGCATGAAGGAACACCGAGAAAGACTTATCAATCTTAGTCACTGTGGTATTTGGCGAAAAACTCAGTGAACTGTGATCACCGTTTAGTTAATCGCATCAATGTTTGACTTTTCTTGTCTTGGTGTACGCCATATTAACGATGCCTTTGTCGATCTTGCAAATGATTCCAACCGTACCGATCACCTGAGTGATTCATTCATACACTCTAGTTTCATTCTCGCACACAGTTCATTAGAGCGGTAAAGAATAGAACCACTCAGAAAACTGAGCAAAATAGCTGCTTGCAGACGAGTCCGATGTGAAACTTCTGTAATTCTTCACTTCGTTAGGTGGAAGTGTAGACTACATGTATTGATTAAATTAACAAACACTATTTTAAAATAAACATTTAAGTGTAAGACGTTTCGTACGTGTCATGGGCATTCCATTCGCTTTTTAATCTTTACTATAGCAAAATAAATGCTAGCTGTATAAGAAGACAAAAAACAGCGAAAACGAGTCCTTATCAGGAGACCACCAACAAAGCAAACTTAAAAACAGCTATCAGTGTGATTTGGAAAAACGGTCTATCGCGGGTTCCGGCAATCAACCTTTGAGTCACAGAAGAGTAAATGTAACAAACAATGGTTTTATATAAATGTTCTTCGGGCCGATATAGTTGCGGCGGATATCAAGTGTGTATTGGTAGGAAGCGAACTGTGAAACTAACGGATAATTAGCCGTAGGTGTTAACATCGAAACGTTCGAACGCTTAAGATCGGGTTAGAGCGGTCTCACTTCCACACGCCTATTACGTCATCGTTTGTGATAAGGATAACGTGATCCTGGTCGTGGGAGTCTGAAATTGCGAACAAATGAAAGGGCAAGACGACGGCCGCACTGTGCTGATGATTTACAATGCTTCCTGTTGCTTACCCTCAAACCGACACTCCACTGCCAGTTTCGTCCTCGTTTGGATCCGTCAGGTAGAATAGGGGATCGAAACGGTTATCTTTCGCGTTACGAGTCAACGCTAACATCCGCTCTGCCACCACTTCCAGCAGAATACCATGTAACGAGGATTTTGTGCGTCCTTGAGCTACAGTTTGTTTACATCTCGTTTGTGCCTTTGCGACCCTTGTGGTCGTATTCAGTGTAAACTGATAGTCAGAGCTGAACTGTGTCCGTCCATACAAACGAGGTGTAAACGAGCTATAACTCATGTACCGATAACTGTTTTGTGAGTTTCACTATGAAACCAAGGGAGATGATATCCTTTTATCACCTAAATAAACGCCTCGTACGAACTATGTTTTTCGCTGTACAACACTATCAGGTAAATTCACATTCATCTGTTGGTCGTAGTCGTGTAGTTTTTCTTTCACACTAAAGTTTGGCAGTCTCACTAATGAGTCAGCCTCCTAACGTGGCTGCTGGCGACGTTTGTTTAATAAAGACGGTGATTAACTGACTCAGTCGTTAAGTTAACTCAGCTCAAGAAGCTCGATTCGGCTGTGAAACCAATAAAACAATCACAGTGTAAATACCTCAGACCTGGTAGGCTCCACGTATGTGGAACACAGTCCACTCCGTATTGACTCATCTTCTAGTGTTCAGAAGTTTTCATTTTCGCACCTGTGGCTAGCCGATTTTTTGGAGTGCGGGACACCAGATTACTGACAGCAACAAAATGGCTACCTTAAGTCATGCTTCCGATTGTCTGTGGGTCACGGGTGATGAAGTGCTTGTGTGAATTTATTCTGGCAACAGGCGTCAGATCTGCGCACTCGGATCCTATCATCATAGTAACAGTCAGCATTCGAAATTGTATTACTGACAAGTGGTTTGACGGACTTTGTAAGTGGGAAAATCTGGATTTCGCTTGTTCCTGTTGTCCGTCCAAATTTAGCCGAAGTCCAGCTTTTTTGCAAATTCTTCTCTTCTAAACACTCAAATTTTCAACTTTTTGGTCATTTTCAAAACATTTAGTAAAAGTCGAAGGTGTATATCAAAGTGACTGAAGTTGATGAATTGGAGAACTGTCTTGCTTGGGTTGGTTGAATTCTTAGTGCTGACCAGTCATGTAAGATGATGTGCAAGTACATTATTAAAGAATCACATTGCTAAAGAACAGTATGTAAGAGACATTCGTCACCACTAAGCCAAAGAGTACACACAAATCCTGGTTATACAATTTGGCTTGAACCTAAACTTCATTCACTCAGTTATCTTTGCCACCTGTCGGTTGGGTTGTCTGGTTACATTGAGTGCATGTGTATAATCACCCGGGTTTGCTTCAATCAAGTTGGTCGGACGAATTTTATTAACCTACCACAGCTCGAGAAAGCGAATGACATTGATTAGCGCCCTTGAAAAATGCTGGATGACCTAATCATTCACCTCCGACGTGTCTTATACATTTGTTGTGGAACCGAGAAATGAATCGACAAGGTTACAAAACAATCTACAGTAGCTGTCTATGATAAATTCCACCATACCAAGTTCGGTATATGTTTGAAGAACGTTCCTCTCGGATAACAAAGAAATCCGAGCAAATGCAGTTCCTCCAGCGCATTGAAAATCCGCTGTTGCCACAGTTAACTCCCGGTAACAACGACCACGTGCAAGCAGAAAACCAAGGCGCGCGAGGACGAAGTGTGTATTCATTCAAACAATAGGCAAGTGGTTTATATGTACAATGGCCATAAAAAGTATGAAGAATAGTAAGTAACAAGAGAGCAAAAGGGTAACAGACTCTACACATTGAACAACACCCGTCAATGATCACAACTGTCACATTTCCTTAGACTATCCAGTCGGCCCCTGTCGAGAAGCAGAAGCACTAGACACGAGTTTCGCTCTCATTAGAGCTGGTCAATAGTGCATATCCTTGCCACGGCCGAGACTAGAACTCCGACCACGCTTTAATGAGGTAACCGTGTTGACTACTGCGTTCTTGACATCACATTGGACATGACCGCATTATCATATGTGAACGTTCAACCACTTTTGCTTGTGAGTAATGAAGTGTATCGTTTCTAAAAAAATCTGCAGAGTAAAGTTCATATGCACCTTAGTGGGCAGGTTAACTTGTGGATGGGTGTCAATTCCATAAATTTCCTCACCGCTGTCCGCGTTGCCCGATTTTCCGATAAACCCAGCGGACGCAGACCGTGACACTAAGTCAGAAACAGAATTAGGCATTGCTACAATAATATTACGACTAGGAATTCATACTACTGTTTGGTTTCAGCTTGAGGAAGCAGCTCCCCATTATTTGCTCATGCTACACAGCTATTCCTTCAACCATGGATCGGTAGACATAGCCACCGGTGGGGTAGCCACTTAGACCGTAAACCTTACCGTCGGGTTGTTTCTCTTTAAACTATCCCCAAAAATGGTACATCATGATAGATCAAAGAAGTTAAGCAAACAGCCCATGGCCGTTACATTAAATGGCAATAAAAATCTACATATCTTTTGTTGTTGACTTCTTGTCCTAGTCACATTCTTTTACATGACTGTTTAATTATTTAACTGTTTCCATAAGGTCGAAGAAAGCAGTGATAAAACGAACGCTGGTAGATGTTTTTTCAGAAGTAAGCACTGAAAACCAAGAATATGTACACAATATAAGGCCGAGGCAGTGGTAAAAAAAATAATGTCAGAAAATTAAACATGTTGGAGAACACGCATCATAACTTATGTGTTCCGTGAAAATCTAAGATTCGCATGCGTTGATTTTTGTTGGCTTAATGTAGGCCTCAGGTAGGTGATAGTAACCTCCTAGACGAAAACTGGGAAGTACCACTTACGGTAACACATTAGGCTTCTGAATGTCCAGTCGAGGCTAACGCAGTAACCTGTGGCTATCATATCTCTGGCGGTTGACGGATGCAGAATTTTACTCGAAACTATAGCGGAAGAATTAGTTTGTGTAGTCACGTTCTGAATCAAAATCGTTGAGTGTTCTTTCGTTCTAGCGTTCAAGCGTCTATCAGTTCTACGGACATGACTTTCACCACAGTTACACGCCCTGTGATAAATGTCATGTGAACTGGCACAAATAGGGTGCAGTCATTTAGATTTTCAATCAATGAATATGACTTCAGTCAGGTCATATGTAACAGTAGTCGACTGTAGCTCAAACAGACGCAACCAGTCTCAATCAGCAAAGTCAAATATACCCAACAATAATCATAAGAGATTGTGATCAAACGATGATGGGAATGGTTTGGTGCGCTCGGACGTAACAACCAACAACGCAGAACCAGCCACCACGTAAGAAACGACCAGCAAACCGAACGACATCCACGGGTCAAAATCAATATTAAAGACAGGGGCAAACGCTACGTGATACAATCAGAGCAACCACGTTATCGACCTACGAAGACAGTCGAACGAGTTGATCACTAGATTTTAATGTTCGTCATGTTCAAAGCTCGGTTTTTTACTACAATAGATTTGGGGCTTAGCCCAGCCTTGGTTTTTCATTCGACTAAAACAGAACACTGTGAATTCATTCAATCAATGCGGTAATGTGTTTTGTAGTTAGAAGCGAGCAACCGACATCTTTGAATGATAGTTCAGTGTCCGTTTTATTTTTTTCAACTCTGATAATCCGACCTACTACCTCCTGTTGCAGCCTGGCTTATCTTTGAGTCCTTCTGGATACCACCTAACCTCTAAAGTACTTGCGGGCAATAGAAGTTTGTTATCCCAGGAGACCATTTTGTAACATCAGTAATAGTGGATTTGTCAGGTACAGTTGGCAGGACAATCACTGTCTCCTCTCGGGGCGATCGAGCAGTTTAAAGTACTGCACACAAGTGAACGTGACTGTGCGTCTAAGTATGACAAATCGGCCTAACCTGAGGAAGATGACACAGTAATCAGCATGATTTTTTCATGAGAAGGAGTTCGAAGTTCAGACCACTATCGCGGAAGTGATCTGCACTCGCGTCCATATCTTTACCAGTTTAAGATGTTACTAAATGAATTTCCTGTGCTGTGGTATCAATGTTAGGTGCCCCAAAGGGATGTTGGGAGTTACAACAACGAAGGGGTTCGTATGGCCGAAGTACCGAACAGATAGGATGATAAACACAGAGGCAGGCTGGGGGGAAACATCCGCGAACTGCAGGGAGAAAACTAAAGCAAATGCGCCTGTGCCCATTTGCGTAGGCTAACACTTATACGGCAAGCACTGACGCGTAAGTGTGTTCGTACGGTATGGAGCGCACACGGAAAGCACTGTTAGCACTGGTCTTTTGCCCGTGCATACGTGGGCAATCCAATTAGCTATAGATTTCGGTCTTAGTCGTCCGAAAGACCGGTGAAATCTGTTAAACCATTTCCAGATGCCCGAATGGTAGCCGTCCGAATAACGTACCGATAGCAGACATGATAGCTACCAGTGTGGCTGAAACGTCCGGAATAATCGATCGATGACGGTGTGCAAGCCTCGGTAAACAGATTTCGTGACAGGGGACAAACCAGTGAAAGTCAATTCCGGCGTTTGGTTACCTAAGTGATTCAGGTGAAACTAACGACCGCATTTAAACAACGTACGGGTCTGCAAAACAATACTGTACACCAGAAAACAGACTAGTTACAGTCAGTCACATTCCAGTAACGTGGTTGATAGGGACATCAGTGGACAACGGGAGTGGTTAGGTAAGTGTGATAATGTGTCCACTTCTCCCGACTCCTGTTAATCAGTAGTAGACTACCCACAAACTTCCACGATGAACCGTTTATTACCATCCCCGACTCATAGTTGGGTAGATTCTACTTACATTGTTGGGACAACTGGCAACAAACGATTGACGCCTCGCTCTGCAAACTTTGTGATTTCCAACACTATATTGAACGGTGGATATTGACTCGCCAAATGAAAATAAGACCCTACGCATGATCACCTCATACGCAGCGCATCATGAGCCATTTCAGCCTTTCTTTATCACTGATTTCAGTCGAACGTCTAGTTTTTGCTTCTAGACACCTGCATAGCTTTTACGGTGTTAGACCCAAGGTGGATGAATTCACTACCATAGATCTTAGGTGAATCTGATTCCCTATTTTAGTTGTACTAGTGCAGTGAAGATGAGCGATCGTAATATACTACTCATACCACCGCTACTCAGCAGTAGAACCAGAGCATATATTTTGACACCGTACAAGCCGCAGGAAAAATGCTGGAAGGAAAATCAGAGTGCAGCATCGCTCATAATGGTCCCTACTACTTAAAGGTACTGAGCATTGACGTCTGCGGCAGCCGAGACGGTCTGGGACCGAATGCCGCGTGCAAATGAGTGGTTTTGTTTCAGGTCTTGTTTAAATGCTTAACTCCATGTGTGCTTTGTCGAATAAACAACCCTTGTGCCATCTGCGTTCTTGAATCACAACACTAGTGTAGTGAGGATGAGCGATCGTAGTGTACTACTCACGCGGCTGCTATTCAGCAGTAGGACCAGAGCGTATATTTAGACATCGGACAAGCCGCAGGAAGAAATATCAGAATGCAGCATTGCTCAAAATGGTCCTTGCTAGGTCTGGCGTCTGTGGCAACCGAGACGGTCTGGGGCCGAGTACTGTGTGCAAATGAGTGGTTTTGTTTGTGGTTCTGTTTAAACGCTTAACCGATGTGTTGCTTTCTCAAATAAACAACCGTTGTGTCACCGTTGGCTCACAACACTAGTATGAAGTATATTTTCAGGTGTTCTTGGTTTTGATATTAACAGGGATTTCAGATGAAGGTGCCTTTTCGAGAAATCTTCACTAGGCTGCTACAGTTATAAAGTAGACAGGTGAATGAATAATGTGTACATTCGACGTGTTATTCCGAAGGACAATTGACATCAAGTGGAACGGTTATGGAGACTAGGTAATTGAATTATGCGAAGCTGTAGTGGTTCGAATTAACTCATTCGGGATTAGCAGGTCGCCGTTCGGTCAACCGAAACATCATGTTAAACCGATCATCACACCTCCAGTGCGTTCGTCCATACGCTTTTCTTAATTACCTACTTGAACCTGTCATGTATGCAATCAGATCAGCTACCTCTCTAACACGTCCTAGCCAATACATAGTCTCCCGACATTGATAACTATTTGGACTACGCTTCAAAAGCTATTGCGAACTAAAATAGCAGCTATGCTGATTCAATCAACACCCGGCACAACGCCTGACAGGGAACGCCCGACATCATCGACGGCTCCGATTCTGTCAGCAACGTTAGTGTCGATGCCAACAACACTACCTCGTTCATTGTTTGGCATGGTTCATAGCCACGAAAATTGACACAGCTACTCAGGTTTCGCCACAGACTTCTGTGCGACATCTCAAAAGAAACGACTATTCACTGCTGCACAGTATGCTGAACAAAAGATTCTGCCCTAATGCCGCCATACAAACTGACCAATACGCAGTCCTACGGCAAGTATTTTGCACTCCAAGACTTGTACAGTTTCATCCAGCAAACAACTTACAAATCAAGGACTACTCCCACATCAGTCCATCCGTCCGTCATATTCGGCAGGTTTCAATCAGTGATCCACAACAACCACTTCTATCACACTATCAGGACTTTAATAGGTCCTCACATTTTATTTTGTTTTGTTATTCACGTCGTCGGCTTATTGCACGTGATCCTAAGTGGTCCTTAGTGAAAAACGGGACGCTCCATGTATACCCAGATGGACTATGCACTCCAATCAGGAGTGCTGAAAGCTCCGGAACTTACACCCTGGCAGAGTTGTTTGCATAAACCGGAACGAATAGTTCAGCCAACCGCGTGCGCTTTACAGATATCTGAATCAAAATGAAATTGGTGACATTCACAAAGAAAGCCAGAAAAGTCAGAAGCTAACAATGTTGAAGAATCAATTGAAAAATCAATCGGTCTCAGAGGAACGAGGGAGGCAATTAGAAAAGAAATACAGAAAACAATGCGCTTGAAAGTTGAACATAGTGGAAACATTAGCAATCGACTAATGAAGTGAACAGGAACGAACTGGATCATAGAATGAACAACTGAACTTGGTTGAGTTGAACCTTGCGCGTAGATTGTACACATCCTTCGTCGTTTTCTTCTCATCAAAATGTTTGCGGATGTTTTGTGTAACTCTGAAGGAGACAGTACTGTTAAACGGCCATGGCCGAATTTCGTCGACTTCTTCAGCGGTGAGACGACGCCTTGATGCTTCGTATTTTGCAGCAATAACTCGTATTCAGTATAATGCAACCTACCTGCCGTGTATAAATTTTGTTAGCATTATTTACCCTCTGATCGCAAATAACGATTTCACCAATAAGACACACGACGTGTTTACCAGAAGTGGAGTTCATACACTGGGTGTGGTTAGCAGATAACATTCAGATTAAAGAGGAAGGGGAAGGCGGGAGGAAATTAAGATGTGCAGAGGCATGATTATCTTGCTGCCTATGACTAAGCCAAACTGGTTGATGGTCATTGGTTCTCCTAGACAGCTGTCTTGCTGTACTACAAGTATAACTAACTTCGCAGGAGCAAGTAAGTGATACAAAATCACTGAAGTGACGGAACAAGACAACGCATTTTTATAACATGAGACTAGCATGTGTCGACTGGGAAGGGTGTCGGTAGGTTTTGCTGGACTGTGGCAGATGGCTCCTTGAATGTTCTGTTTGCTTTTCAGAGGGGTAGCTCACACGTTATGTCTCTGTGAAGGGTAGTTGCACGAATATTTCCTTCTTGCTTGACAGCCTCATTTAATGTGGTATTCGTTGAATTATGCTTTAGAAACGTTTCAGAGTGTCCACTGATTCTCAACATGTCTTCAATGAATATTATGACAGTTGCTGAGCAGCCTAGCTTCTTTCTGGACGATACTTTAACGAGCAAATCAAATTCCGTTTGTGCCGCGGGTGGCACAGAACTGTTAATTTGGATATATTGAACAATCCACATTATTTTGTACACCATGTGTTACAGGGTACTGTTTTGTGTTCCTGTTACCAGAACAGCTAGAAACGTGACACAGTTATCATTTCTCATTTGACGGGCGAAAGTGATTGCTTCAATGACAGTTAAATGTTGAACTCAACTGTGTAACTTCAGCCTCTTTTACATCGTATGAATTTGTCGTGTATGTGTGTAAATTCTGTATCTCAACCTATTAGTTGCATGTCTCCACAAATCTCTGTGTATCAGAAAGTAATCAAAGTGAATAGTTTTAACGTTCTCGGATTAAAATTCTAACCATTATCGCACTATCCAGATGACGATATTGAGTGTGTGAAGGAAAATGAATGATTACACTTAATCCCAAGATCCAAAATGAAAGATGTGCGATACCAACAATCGGGTGCTAACGACCTTCTTTCAGCAGTCGGGTTGGAAGAATTATATAATATGGATTTGTCCAGTTTACACTGAAACTGTTATCTATATAATATTCTCTCGTAGTATTTTGCGGAAGTTTTCTGAATGTGGCTATTTCAGTCTGTTGGACAGAGCTGTTTTCACCACAGGTATAGAGAGATAAATACTCCGATGCTTACCTGGATTGGGGTCAGGACTATAGTCACTGCGACGGTAACGGATCCAGCCTCTGAATGTTGCAGAACCTTCTGCCTAACGAGCATCGTTAACGTGAACAGCTTTGTCATAACCCACAGGATGATCAATATGGTACTGACATACTGGTGTAGATAGCAAAGACAAAAACATCATACTGCAGTCCCCACAATGTACTGGGTCTACCCTCACAGACAGCTTAATCGAATCGGATGTTCTAACGTCGAGTATACCGTTGAGACTTAATTGTGGACTCCAGAGCAGGGTTTGTGGTGTATTCCGATCAAGTCGTTTACGCCCATCCCCCCGTGCAATCTGGCTCGCTGGTCAAGTACTTTTACATCCATGATGTGTAGACTAAGGTGTAGTCTGTAGCTTTGCGTCCAAGCCGAACGTCTTACATGAGTTGGCCAGCCCTAAATTTTATTTAGCCGCATGATGCCAAGGCATCCATCTCGAGCAGTTCATTAAACATCAGTACGACCTGTTGTGATAGTGTAACACACAAGGCGGTTGTTTCTTCTCTGACTGTCCGTTACGCTTGCAGACCAACTCTTGGGCAATGTGGAGACACCGGGAACAGCGGTCTTCTGAAGTAGGGGTTCCAACAAAAGTCCTGTAAGAGGACACAACACGAACAAGCATGAGCCAAAGGCCCAGTAAGCCATGTACACGACGTACACAAACGAAAACTAAAACGGTGCCGACAACGAAGCAGCACGCCCTATTACACAGTTCAAATTCAACCCGTGCGAGCTTGCTGGTTTCGACCGCACGTCACAGTAGTTCCCAGTAAGAAACGTCAGACGAGAACAGGTCTAAAGTAGCCGTCATATTCCAGATCCGGATTTTCCCACAACGCTGGTGACCTTTTTGTTGCATTGTGTCACAGTGACGCGGTGTCATCAAATTGCTGGAATGAGTCAAAATCGGCTGAATAAGTATTTGACGAGCAGGCATCACAAGCTTATGTAATTGTACCGGCCTGAAGATGAGTTATTCAAAGCATGTTTGCCTATAAGTCTCTGTACCGACAAACTAGTGTTGCTCGCAAAGAGTGAGTGGACAGTTCAGAGCCACAACCAGTTGTTCGGTATTTCGTGGGTTTTAATGTGATTTTAATGTGATTTTAACTTTCCCACTAGTTAAAAAAAACAATTAGTTAAGGCACTGTGGCTGCCGTGAACTAGTGAAGAATCAACCATGTTTCTCCAACAGCGACTCTCATTGACGTAAGTTTTTTTCTGACCGCAACGTTTTTTAATCCATAGTTCATTTGCCGCTTTAACTGAGGTAAGTCCACAAGGAAGTACCGGAAATATGGAAGTGTCTCTGCTCAACTGAAGCCTTTACTTTGTACTACGGATATTCTTCAAAAATTATAAAATCACAAGATTCATTTTGCCCTATTCATATCGGAGTCGCACATTATTATCTAGGCGGGCAAACAACTTACTCATTTTAAAGCTAACCCCATAAGCAACCATTTCCCGGCTAGCCTTAGAATATGCATTGTGTGTAAATAGGGTCACTCTTCATTCCAAAAGTAGTTACTCTTACCAGTTGGTAAATATTCGTTTGCCAACGGCATCCAAACACCGGACAGCCTACGACGTTACACTATTTTTTGTCCAAATTTAACCACACACCTCCGATCTCAAATCTTTCACTCTCCATTATGTCTTGTGTCCTTAATTTCAAGCCATGCATCTCACTTCTAAGCATAGGACTTCATCTAAAATTCTAACGCTTTTGTTGTTAAGTCTTTTGCTCAAGTTTTAACCCTGCGTTTGTAAAATGTACCCACTGAGACATTTAACAACACACACCTTTCGAATTGTTTTCCTTTCGATAATTCGCTTCTGGCGTTTATATATATCAGAAAATGCAGACAGCTACGGCTGACCGATTGACATTCGGTGAGGGTGAACACAACAAGAACGATAATCAATCAACTACTGAGTAACGACGATATAGTATAAAGGGTAAACGGTCAAGCAAGCAGGAAGGCCAGCAAGCAGTTGCACAAGACGAAGCGGTTATGGCGAAAATCAGTTTTTAAGTTGGTCAGTATTGAATTTTACGAAGAGATTAGTAGAGTAAAAGATGTTTGGAATAAGGATTAGGGATTATGTGTAGAACGGGTACTTCGTCGTCGCTATGGCGACGGTAACTGCAGTGTTTTCAAAACTTTTCTTTGTCTACGCAAATAGATGCCGATCGCTTCTACCATAGATAGGAACACTTTTTTTGAGACTTCGGCTAAGCATCCGCGGTAGTTTAAAGACAAAAGAAGACGTCTGTTTGACGTTGACCGCGTGTCCACTCTTTATTACATGTTCCAAAATGTCACTAATGAAGGATGTGACAATACCATTACTATGGGATTTTTGGCAATGTTCAGTGATTCGTTTGGATACTCTCCTCGTTATGTTTGATAAACCTGGCAGTACAGGTACAGATGAACTGATGTAGAACACATGACTCAGATTGACAAGGTGATTTATCCATGATTCGCTGAAAGGTATCCGACTGAGTTTTCACAGTTAGACACAGAGGAGCTACTGGGTGAATCTTTTTATACGCCTCGATAAGCGTTTAGTATTTCAAACTCCTTTGAGGAAGACCTTGAGGAAGAGTCTTTTCTGGAACAATAATGGACTAAGGTTGGGCCACAAGTTCTTTCATACGCTGAATAATAAAAGATTCTGAGTAACCGTAACTTGGCATTTTCTGACCCATCTGTTACTGACCACCCCAATAACGAGCATATATAACCTACAAAATGTCAGTTTCAAGATCGCCCACATAGAAACACACACTAGTTACTTTTGTGCATTTTTGCCAACCCTCTTCCTGCAACAACCTCGGGATGATCAGTCTTCTAGGGTTCGCGTACGTCTTGTGGACTATGTTAACGGACTAAGTTAGCGGAGTAATATCTGGCTACCGGGATAGTCACTCCCCTAGTCACTCTGTGATCTCCCGAATGTCTCATCCTGATATTCTTATACGTATGATGCGCGGCTTCGTACTGCACCATCCTGCTGTAACCAAACTTCTTCAGGTATTCCAATTGTTCCAGCACATGTACAACACTCCGTAAAATGTTTGGTGGTCGAAGTACTCCAATTTGTGAATGATTATATGCACAGAGGTCTTACCTGTAATGTTTTTACCGAACAGTGAACATTTAGCCATCCGTGTTTCAACAGTCCGAACCCGTACTGCAAGTCTAAGTTTATACTGAGGCCAAGTTCAATCAAAAGTGACAGGGGGTATTAATATGCCGGAAATGTGGTTTCTGCACGGATTCATTTAGGTGGCACACTGGCTCATCTGTAAGGGCCAGCGAATATGTAAGCACTTCCCACAACTGCCTTGCGCAAGATGGTTTACGTTTGTCCGCATCGGATAATCGAAGCTCATGTCATTCGACCTCCATATATAGCCAACAATGCTACAATTTGATCCTTTCTTGAACGAGCCAGTGGGCATTCTCTTAGGGGTGTTTATTTACACATCATAAGGCGTCACTAGCGCAGTAGTAACCTGCTGATACCCACAGTAGACTACTTTCATGCAGGTGAAAAACACCGCCTGTTACAACAGACTTTCGCTCTTCAAGTGAACTTACAGGTAACTGGTCGCGTACTCACAGGTTTGTGGGCGATTCCAGTGCTCATACCCCAGGCAATATGAACACAATAGTCAGATTAGTTACATTTTCTCTTACTCACGATTGAACAGTGCGGCCTGTCCTCTGCGTGCTTTCCCGTCCAAGCAAAGTTGTTCAAGGTTACTACCAGACAAGCTGAAGTGAGTAAAATTTCTTGATAAAAAATGGCACATGGTTGAACCATATAGTTATTAGTAGTGTGCTGAATTGTCCTTTTACTACGCTCTTAATCGTTTGATCAGAAACCGAGAAGGAGAGGAGACGTGGTAACAGCGGCTGTTGTACAACCGAGTCAGAATTAGATCACGGGGAAGTGAATTTATGGGGCGAAACGACTGTCATATATGGCTGACAAGACGTTGAGCAAATCAAACGGAATGATCACAAATGGCATTCAGACACAGAGCGAACCAAGTGAAACGGACATAGTATAACGCAACTTGCTGCTAAGTTGTATGCGCCATTTTGTTTTCGATGGTGTGAATCGTGTACGTATCTTTCTGGTCCTTCACGTCATGTTTATTTTTAGTGTTTTCTTTTAGAGGAATATCGATAGGACTGCTGCTTCGGGAGAACGCTGTTTCCCCGGTGACTTCACTTTACACAAAGTTGATTTACGAGTTTAACGGGTAATCGGAACGAGAACGCCCGGCTAGCTTGTTACAGTATATGACAGTCAAGACGTCATAACAAATTACATTACAGAAAGCAAACGCAAGGAAACATTCCGAATAGCGTACAGGAGTTCGAACACACGACTTCAACCTGATTGGCTAAGTGGAACCATATTAACACCCACCACCATACCTTTCGAGTTGAGTCGACGTATCAATAGGGCTACTTCGTTAAGACGTGTGAGTTCTAACATCGAGTTTGCGCACTGACCAATTCTTATAGCAATTGTGCTGTCACCTTATCTTCAAAGATCATCATACTTTCAGCGTGAGACTACAACGTCGCGTAGTAATACTTCTGCAACCCTTATGGAGATTCGCATTTCTATCACCTCAGTATCAAGCCGCGTCATCTCGTAATTATGAAGTGTTGCCTTGAAGCATACAGAGCGCTGACATGAACAATCCATTTTGGGAGCCTGAATTCCGTTCCATCCTAAGCATTTCTGAGCACTTATCACAAAATTAAACTGAATGTCTTCCACACAAAAAGTACTATTTCGGAGCTCCTATGCGGCAAGTTTTTAAATTCGCTCAATATACCACGTGGCAGTGTATGTCCTGACTGAGATATCTCTATGAATTCCACGCATCTCTAGTACACAGGGGCTGAAAACTGTACTTCAGATCTTGCGCTAATACGTGTATAACGTACTGAATCTGTGGATCTGATAGGTTTGATTTCTCCTGCTAAAGTCTTCATGAAGGTAACACGTAGGATAATCCGATGAAATTACGTTTTACCTAGTGATAACTGACCATTTCCCTTGGGGTAAAACCAGTCAGTAGAAACAAGTAGTTGATGGAAATCCACGTTCAGTTCTGATGTCAAATGGTAAAATCCTATCATCTTCAGAATTGTAATTCGATTAACCGTGAGTTTTGTTGCCAACAGCGAACCGAAGTTTACCAAGTAGCAGTTGTCATATGCTAGTTGGTCGTTACTATCTTCATCGTCCTGACTCGTTTTGACTTTGTGCCCCCTGAATAGATCAGATGGCTTAAAGGCAAACTTTAACTGTTGGTACTTTTTAGTTTCATCTCATATGATGACTTCTTTGAATATATGCACGAAAGTGGAAGGTATAAGCGGTATGGCATTTAGAAAGGTTCATTGGCAAGGGGAGCGGTGAGAGGCGACCACTGGCGGCCTGCGAAGCATTGCTGACGACAGGCAGGTAAATCTGTTACAAACCGGATGTTCTTACATCAACACTTTTGAAAGATCCTTAGTACCATACGTCACGTAATAAACGCAGGAGAGTAGAATTGTTCAAAAAGACATGCACCCCGGATCGTATAATTGCAGCTCATTCGTCGGGGAATTCAGGTAGTAAAATGGACGGCCAGATCGCGAATTTCCTTAACGCACGTGTACCGCAAGAAGGAAAAGATTTTGAGATCTACTGCCGTGCTGCGGAACTCAAAGACCTGTTAACATAAGGATGGCCAAGTAGGTATTTTAATCAATTATTTTTCAGTTTTATAGTTTTCCCTAGCTGTCTGAGTTTGGTGAGTTGACGCACACTGCTGATATGCAGACAACACAGTAGGATAGTCCAGTCACCGATCGGGATCCCTGTATTAGAAGACCAAACACGACGAGTTTCTGTTGAGTCAAACTCTCCAGTCACAAAATAAGTTGTATTCATAATTGCTAATTATGATATGATAAACAACATGGTTACCATCCGTCGGCAACCAGCAGAACATTCGCAGAAACCCTGCTGGAATTGAGAAGTGGGTCGAATGTTGAAATATGTGGTACAACGTTTGAAAATACATCAAGTTAAACAATCGGCTTGCTCTCTTTCTGATGATCAGTGAACAGAACATCTACTTCTTGTCAAAGAAGTCCGCCTTCCCGAAATCTCCATCCGAAATTTCGTACACAGGATTGAGGAGCCTATCGTAGCACACATTACCGCTAAAGTCCCGGACGACAGACCGAGCGAAGTTCAACACATCGGTAGATGGCCTAAATGTGTGACCTCGTCACATGGCTACAGTGACAGGTTGCACACAGTCATATCCATGGCGGGATGGAAGAAGATATGAGGGGTCGACTGACTGCTGACAGTAACAATGCAGACTGGCAACGGAAGTTCCTGGTGGATCTGTGGACGCTCACAGGTATTACGAACAGAAAGATCATATGACGACTGCGACTACGGAAAGGTCACCTGG
Source organism: Paragonimus skrjabini miyazakii (assembly GCA_014338405.1). Classification (NCBI taxonomy): domain Eukaryota; kingdom Metazoa; phylum Platyhelminthes; class Trematoda; order Plagiorchiida; family Troglotrematidae; genus Paragonimus; species Paragonimus skrjabini miyazakii. The sequence goes on from JTDE01000883.1 coordinate 127,109, forward strand.
TACACTGGGGCAACCGTTCTGTGAAACACCACTAAATCAAAGGGACTGAATCAACCGCCTAAGAGCGTCACATTGCTGCTAACTCCTCAAGTCAGCCAGCGATTTCTCGTTCGGGTCCATGTTGCATCATCATCGGGGCAGTGTTGTGTTTAAAGAACCCAAATACCTGTATGAGTCAGTCATCGAGATCTATGATCACCATCCAAATCTGCTTGTTGAAACCACGTTAGGTGTGCTACGTAAAAAGAAGACAATGCTGAACAATCCCTTGCTGGTGTCGGAGACGCGTCTGGCAATTCTGGAATCGAAGATACCGAGGCCAATGTTAGTATATCTAATTGTTTATTAACGAACCTATCTGCTCCAGGGAGACGATATCGACCAACAGTTGAACTTTCAATATTTACACATAACAGGTTTAAATTCTAAAGGCATCTGAACGTGCATAAAGCGGTATAGGACATGGTGCAATTTAACCGATCATCCACTTGTTTGACCGTTCTGACCTGCCGATCGTCGTCTACTTCACTGTTCAACGACCGTCTACTGATTGAGGCAAAACGCAGACTTGATTCGGCAGGACTCTCACGGATCCTACTCGTGGTTTAGTTTATTTAACCTGGAGCTGACCTCGACATCAGCGAGGTTCATTCGAAAGTTTCCCCTGCTTTGCTATGGTGTAAGGGTGAATGAGGCTTTTTCCAACTGGTATTGTGAGTCCAGCGATACGCTACCAGGTTCCGTACTAGAACATCCGTTTACTTTTCTGCTTGTGCTAGAAACCCCACAGTTTGCCAGTTCCCCGCTGCCACTGTATCTTAATAACTCTAAAGTTTGATGTGTAGTCGACAACGTGACGGATGGTGAGAAACTACAGGGTGATTTAGACACAGTATCCTGCTAGACCGCCAGACGTTTAACACAGTTAAATGTAAGTCGATGCACAGCGCTTATTCAAGCTGCATAAATTATTTTCTGGGAGGAAAACGAATGGGTATAAATATTTGTGAGAGAAAATTTGGAAAGATTGCCCTAAGTGACCTCAGCGTGTCTCTCAACGTTGCACCGGTGACCAGGAACTTCCGTTCTGCACTTAGGTTGCTTATCAGGCTGTTTGGTCGGTTTCACCAAGACCGTTCCACTGTTATGTTCCTTTGGCTAGTGTGTTTTGAGTTAAGTATTCAAGTTTGCAGTCTTCATATGGTAGAAACAGCGTTCTCACTGAGAAGGTATAACGTAGAGCTACAAAACGGTTACAGCTGTGTTTTCTAACCTACCCAGATAAATTACACGAAGCGGGACAGTCCTCAATGTACTTCCTATATATCTGTTGTACAACCTGCAGCTTTATTTGTAAGCAGAACTGCATAACTCAGAGACGAAAGAAGAAAAACTGATAGCGGAGTTCCACGAAGTGGCACCCACCAGAATGTTCGATCTATTGAAACAAGGGGCATACTGACCGACGATAAAAGATGTAATAGTTTGCCTACTTACCCGTTATTAGTAGTTATTGGTAGTAGTTACTGAAACGTGAAAGTGGGGAAGCCGACCATCCTTTACACCCAATACCTGTCTCTGGTATCAGAGAACTCTAATCGGTGGAGTTAATGGGCTCATTTTCACCGACCTCTAGCAATAAACAGTATGTTGCGTTAAAGGGAAAATGCTGTACTCGCTGAATTAAAACGACTGCTATTATAGATCAGAAGGCATCTACAGTAGGATACGTGTTTTTAAAGCACATCGTGACGAACTACAGAGTATCTAAGGCCACGGTAACAGAACAGGGACTCTGCACTGAAGACAAAGAATTTCGAATGCACATTCACCGGCTGAGAATTAAGCACATATTGACGACATCCTATTACTTGGTTCTGCTAGATTCAAACGAGCGAGAGTGTTGTGTTGTGAGCTAAGAACACGGATGACTCAAATGTTTTTTACTTAGGAAACAAAAACGGATTAGGTGTCCAAACAGGAAAAGAAACAAAAACACTAATCTGCATATGACAATCGTCCCAGAAGGTCCCGGCTGCCACAGACGCCAATGCTCAGCTCCTTTACGTAGTCAGAACTATTCCATGGCATACTGCACTGTCGTGTTGGTGAGATATTTCTTCCCGTGTCTTTCCTGCGGACACTTTGGCGGCAAAATTCATGATGTCGCCTCACTACTGAATAGTAGTGGTGTGAGCAGTATAAGGAAATCGCTCGTCCTCATAAAATTCTTTTCTGATCGCGGTGTCATACCATTTACAAAGCTGGCTGCCGTGCACACGATGTTGATCCTTCTCATTATTAATCAGATATACTCGGCCTCGGCGGTCCACTACTACGTAAGTTCCCCCCACTTTTCCAGTAACTTCCTAGATCCGGGTCCTGTTGCACTCGGACTCCGCCTGTCTCTGTGTTTAACCTTCGAACCAGTTTCAAACACATCATTTCGATCTGACAACCTTGCGGTTGACTGCTACTTTGAAACTTCTTGTGCGTTCGCCAAGTTTTGGTTGGCCGCTCTCCGAGCTTCTGCTAATTCACGCATGTTCATCCGCCATGTTCATCTGATCATGTCCTTGGGAACTCCATCAAAGTGTTGCGTTTGGGACAGCAGATCGGGAACGTAGGTCTTTTTTCCAGCTACATGGCGAATTGTGAAGTCATACTGCTGTAATCGTAACCCCCAACGAGCCAGCTTCCCTCGGGGGTCCTTCGCCGATTTACTCCACTCCAACGGTTTGTAGTCAGTCTCCACATGGAAACGTCGGCCAAGCAAATACAGTCTCCGTTTTTCCAATACCCATACGCCAAACACTCCTTCTCTGTCGTTGAGTAGTTTCGGTCAGCAGGAGTTAATACCCGATTGGCATATTCCACCACACCGCCTTCCTGCTTCAGTACAGCGCCGATTCCCACATCGCTCGCAGCCTTTCAACTACGATTACATTATGCGCCAAACAATGCAAAGGCTGATTAATTCGATTAAACGAACATTCAACGCAGCCGAACTTCGTGTATTAGCTAGGACCCAGAAACTGCCTGTGCCTTCAGTCAAGGGAGATCAGCCTGTTGGTGCCACCTCACACTGTATCTACCAAGTTACATGCATCTGCAAGGAATGTTACATGGGCAGAACCGAGAGGTGCATGATTTCCAGAGTGAAGGAACATTTGCCTAAATGGGTGCAGAACTCAGTATTACCGAAGAAAGACAATGTCGTCGAAACACGCAAGCAACCAGGGTCCGCAGCCGCAAGATACACTTTGAACACCGGTCACGTCATCGACCCGGCCTGTACATTCACAATCTTATTACGTCATTCCAATCCAATATTCTTGCGGTTTGCTGAGGCTGTCGCAATCAATCGACTGAAACAATCGTTCGCGAGCTTGACCCTGCCCTGGACTTAGTGACCTTTCCTAACCCATAAATCGACTATCCGTCACACCTACCCTTAACTGTTCGATATAAAAAAACATTTCATGCTATTGTAAATTTGGTACTGTTCAGTCAAACTTCTCAAAGGAGCGTATCGTTTCAGACATTTGGATTGTCGGTGCATAACTGTCAAAATGCTGTATCAAAATCCCGTTTTCGTGAACTCAACGGGAATCTAAAATCTCGGCGACCGTTTGTTTATCAACTGATGGAATGTTACGCAAATTCGGAGACTATTTGTTGGGTCGATGAGATGAATTTCAACTTGTTCTGCACACGGTCAGTGGGAGGTTCATTCAACGGAACGAGGGCATGCGTGTCTTTGACGAATCGCCGAGGTCGGAATCTTCACTCGATTGGAGCTGTGATATCAAGCTCAATAGTGAACTATACGACAAGGAGGAATGGATACAGTAACAGCGATCGCAAAGTTTGGCTGTGAACCCTACAAAAGTCTGATGGAGATCAGTAAACCTGCGACAGAAATTGGGTTGATATGTGGGAACACATCATATCACACCGATATCGGAAGTGTGTTTGTCGAATAGTTATATAATAAGGGACAACTGTTATGACTGGAGTATGGTGAACGCATGGGTTAAAAGGCATCTACAGATGAACCACGAGACAATGGTAGACGAGAATGCTCAGGATGTGCCGAGGCAACAGGAGTAGAGGATGCGGCCTCTAGAACGAATAGTCATTTCTGCCATGCACGACATCATCGTTGACCATTGCGTCAGCTTTGTCGGTCGTAATGAATGGTGCCGTATACAGGCGATAAACGGTGATAATATGGAACCGAAACCATAAACCCACATTTCAATGCGCTGATAATGCTCAATTCAGAGCAACAACACATTGGTTGACACTAATTATCTATTGGAAGCTATTCCTGAATGAACTAACACATGGTCAATGAGGGTGTCTAACCTACGAGAGATTTCTGTTTTTCAAATAAATAAGCTGTCCACATATAGTAGACAATCGAATGTTTTACGTTCACGAAGGAAAATATCAAATGAACCGGTGGCATCTCGTGATTTGTCTTGTTTCGTTATTGGCTTGACTATCTCGACGATTATGCTGGGCTATTAATAAGATGACCATGTATTACTATAAACCTTCAAAAACTGTCTACCTCGATCGACAGCGAGAATCGCGTGCACAAAATAAAGATGCAGCGGGTCGATAACTAGAGCCATTCCCCCTTCATTATAGAGACTGGGACAGATAGTCGATGTACACCCGTCATGTACATTTGTTCGGACTATCACGGTACACAGTGCAATGCTGAGAAACATATTGCCCAACATTTTGTCACAGACTATACGGAATAAATGTCATTTCGGCATAGTGATACTAAAGACTAGGATGATATATCTACAGAACGGTAGCAGGCCAACAAAATTGAGTAACCGTTATTAAGTGAAAGATGTCTGAATCTAGAACGAACAAACGAATATAGAACAAATCATGTAGCAGAGACATTTACAATCAATACATTTTCGGGAACACGTGGCCCGTGAATTTGAACCTCCGATCAACGATAACTCATCCAGTGCTGAACAGTGGTGTTAATGGATTCCAGCGTGAATCGGTTGGGGAGACGTGCCTGCGCAGTCAACACCATGGATCACTTGGTGGATTCCACATATCACTGAGGGTTTGGTGGCTAATTAAGTCCAGATGTGACATTCTGAGCTCCCTCATGTGGTAACGTAGGTCAGCTGGTAGAGTGCTCGTCGCATTTAGGCGGGTTGTCACTGTGGCTGATTTGAGACAGACAGGAGTTCCTAGTTTTCGAAATTGAGTTTCATCCAAATCGGCAAATCAGCCACATCACATATTAGTTTCACTCATGTATATGTTGAAACAAAGAGTGACCG
>JTDE01000883.1:159220-178188 GCA_014338405.1 Paragonimus skrjabini miyazakii
ATAAAGATATGGATCAGTAGACGGCAGTTGTTTGAGGATAAGTTGGCCGCAAGTGAACGCCTGTATCCTCATCCTGGTGAATGTGTGTAGATCCGTTCAAGAGAATGAGTTATCCGATCTACTTTGAATGGCGTTCAATTTATGAAGAAAATATTAGGTCGCAGACAATTTTGTGAGAGGACTTACCGTATACTGATAGGCGACAAGTAGCCGACGAAACGACTGTGAGAATCATGAAAACACCGTAGCAAATGATATAATATTTTTCAAAAATAAAGTTGGAAAAATAGCAGATGAGAAATGCAAACATTGTAGAAATGCGATTTTTACTAGAATAAAGGTATGAGAGAACTTTGAGAAAATCAACTCTGGTGTTAACGTTCTTTCTTGGGAAGACCGAAGTGAGATTCATGAATAGGGGGAAGAGCTAGCTAATTATCAGTACTGTACTTGCCTTTAGTAGCTTTGTTTACAAAAGCTACATATTTGCTCATTTAAAAATGTTAAGCAAGGTGCAATGTAAATACGGTCACTTTAACACTTCGGATAAACGGAAAATTATGGTGAGCGGGCTCCGTAATGTCTGAAACCATGTTGTTGAGGCTGACCAGGCAGAATCTAAATTACCACTGAGTTATGCGTAATCTGTGAACACAACAACGTATGCCTAGACGGTGTGATGAACGAAACGAGCGTGCGATTTCAGAAATCGCCGAAACGGCGTTCAAAGAGTTTGACCTTCATAATGTACAAAACAATAATTCTTCCTCATAAAATATTTATCAACTGGATAGTCAAGTTAATGGGCCAGAAACAACCGAGATTACGAGGTCGAACGGCATCTTTATAAAATACCCGTTAAATAAACAGAAAAATGAGCTCATTCGGTTGACTAAATTTATAAGACAGTGAGATACGCTACGATCATCAGTTTCAAAATTGTCCAAGAAATATGAAAACATGGTTATGAACAAGAGGAAGCTGGAGGATAAGCGATAACACATACACAACTACGTGGAGATGAACAAGATACCAACCTGCAAACAATTCCGGTATTATTCAGCAATTCGTTAGTATGCCATGTACAGTGAAGACATCAAAGTAAATAGTTTGTTCATACCAAAACAAACACAGCCTACCTAGATTAGTACAAAAATGCTACAAAGGAAGCAACCGCAATAGAAGAGAACGTACTGTTATACACGGTGACCGATGCTGAAGCGGGATGAAGGTTGACCATTGAAACAGGTGAACTAACCATGGTCAGTATAACGATTCAGTGAAGGGTCAGTGTCTTCCAACCAAATGTTAGATGTTTACAAATATGAACTATAATCTCTGCTGATGCTGTTAGGTGGAATGCTGTAGCCAATATTCATACCAGTACCCACTGCCAAGCGATAACAATCTACGGAATCAAGGGTGGACGCTAGTGAACGATAAGCCCAAGATTGTGTTGTGTTTACAACGTCCAGTGAAATCTTCGTCAACGTAAGTGTTCTAAAATGCCCAACAGCACAAGTATTCACAAAAATCGTGTGCGATTTCCTGGTTCTGTTTTGCGCACGTTGCAAACAATCTTTTATTAATCAACAAATTTTTATCGTGTGGCACACTGAATAATACACCACCTAAAATTCGGGAAGGATAGTTGTGTATATTTTAGAAACCTGCAGTGACAATTCGAGAGACTTATTTGCTCAATATTAAATCAGTTTATATGGGTGAACTGTTTGTAAACAGTCGAGCATCCAGTGATAATAGATATATCAGTGGAGGGTAAAAATTCGGTGAGCTCTGAACCATAATCATTTTTCGTCGTGCCAAAATTAGCGCGGCAAATTCTACACCACCGGAAGCAGTTCAATTTACAAAATAAATGAACCCATTCACTTTTCCCATATTTTCTGACAACATTTGCCGCCCATCAGTATGTAGATATGGCCCACGTTTCAACTTTTTAACTCACACCTGAAGTAGAGTTTGTTATAGAGCGACCTTTTGCTTCATGGGTCATTTCGTTCTTTCTTCAAAGTAGGTTGTGAAACAGGGAAGCAAATCGGCCGGTTCCTTCACTAACTATCTCCCAGTGGCAACAAACTGGAAAGTAGAAACTGTTAATCACATGACGACTATGTACAAGTGAACCAGAGTGGGATGACAGTATAATTGTTGTTTGGCTGACCGGGTTCATTGCATGCGACCAATTCTCAGTGGACAAACATAATTCTGAATGTTATCCCAAACTGTATTTTGTCCACTATGTTGTTAAGCTGAACAATTTCCACTGAATAGATAATTTGTACCTGAAAGCTGTGTCGGTACAAGCTATACTGATTTGGTAGCTTAAATGAGGCCGTAACGGTCATCCGTCTTTTGAATTTTATTTGGGACCGGTTTACATTCAATAAGGGATCCTATTTTGGAGAAAGTCGTACAGTTGGGTGCAATCACGAACATTTATGACAGCGGTTTTGGCTTCCTTGAATACATTACCTATGCAGCGAGAACCACTTATCTGACAGTACAAATGAGTTCCTTTGATGATATTTCTTCTTAATGACATGTTCACCTGAATGAACTCGATTTATGTGAGTACAACACAGTGGGTAAGACAGCTTTACTTTGCGAACCGTCACAACTGGTGTGTTGATAATTAATCATGAGGTATCACCAGTAAATCTGGAATTATCGGTCTGTCTAATCCCCATCGTACGCGACACCATTAATTTCCTTTTCAATGAATCCTGGCTTAGACAAAATGATGTGAAAAACTCACTTGCTATATTCTGTCCTGTGACACCCTTTACTAAGTTCAGTGGCATTCACAATTATTACTCACATAGGGGATACTTCTTTCAATGTCATCATCACAACTGCATGTGAATGAATGAGAAAAATCCCACCGCTACTCTCTGCTGAATCGACTGTCTAGCAGAAGGTGTTCGGGTATCGTTTATCGCAGTCATTCGGTAATCACTGTTCACAGGTAAAACATAAAAACCTCGCTGAAATCGTGTTCGATTGCCTGTCTGTAAGTCTACTACAATTATTAGTGTTTACTTTACAACCGTGTGCCGTGCCGATGGCACAGCAGACCAGTTAAACGATCAGCACCCCACTACAATTTCCTGGGCACCAGTGAGTTATCAGCTGTTTCTTCAAGACTATTTCAATGCGCGTTGGCTGGGCGCTACTGGACGTCTTGACCGGGTGTCCGTGGACCTCATGTCATTGGTGCAGCTACTAAGAACACCGGCCATCTGCTGTGCTCAGTCACTACTTACGAACTGGCTGGCACAAACTTCAGCTTCAAGCTTGATGCGAGTTATATTGCGACCTGCACTCATACACAAGGTGGTCACCACCATTTGTTTGATTAGAACCTCTTGTGACAAGCGAACTTCATGCAGCACAATTCTTGCAATAGCGAGAATTGAAAAAATCGGTTCTTGTTGCCAAAAACGGCCAGAATAATCCAACGACATTCATACAGTTCTTTTGATTTGAGAGAAGAATGAACCGCTTAAGACAAGAATAGAACATTTCTTGATACTGACCGCCGACTCATTGAATGGGTTTATAGAGTCAAACATGATCGGTGGAACCGGCGAAGTGACCTGATTCAGATCTGTGCTGGCCAAAAAAGAACAGAAATTACGATGAGCGCGTGCTGCTCAACTCAACAGTGTACTCCTGTATCTCTGTATTTGTTCGCATCAACCACCTACTCCTGTCGTCTGGTAGTTCAATTGCACTTATTTTTTTGAAACTTTGATTATAAAGGCCAACTACTCACTCTTTTTAAGCTTTGCCGACGTACTGCAGTCCTGTGCGTTTGTTCGGTGTCTCAATCTAACGCTAATTCCCTGGTTATCTGTATGATCCTATATCGAGTGTACTAATACATTCTTCTAAACAGAAAACCGTCTTACCTAATGTTCTCAGTAGATTACTTGTTGGGTTAGACTATAACATGTAAATAAATTTCTATTTCTGAAAGATAAGGGTTTTGCTTTCATATTAATCTAACACCTGGCTAACCAGTATTGACCGGCTGAAACACAGAAGTTTCCGATCACGCGCCTGCTGTTCCTGGTCCAGTTTCTTCAAGTTTACACTGAATATTGTGATTCGTCCATGATCACTTGTTATTACGTTTATGTGCAAATGTTCTATGGATCAGTTTACTATGACAGGCTAAACTGGAACCAGATGCCACCAACCGTGCTCTAATTAATCGTGGCCGAAGTATGAGTTTATTAAACAGTTCCGATCGTTCCACTATGTCAACCCTTGTTTCGCAAGATAATCAAATGCCGTGCCACCGAGCTTTGTACGAAACGGACAAGCGTAAAACATGCTAAATACCGACAAAACTTTAAACTGGGTCAAAAATGACTCGAAAGTATCAAAAGGACTAACCTGGACTGGCTCTACGAAAATGTGGTGGAAAACTAGGCTTAATGACTACGTAGGAACTAAATGTTTGCCGTAGAGATTGGATATGAGATAATGCATATGTAGCGAGGGCTAGCTGTGCAGTGTGGTTAATTTGTTCACAGAGCGGTAGTCGCCACATTAATAATTATCACTGTACTGCACAAATAAAATATGAAGCAACAATATGTACTTCATCTTGAAAGTTTAAATGAATGCAGGTTGCGGCGACGGTTGAAGGTCGTCATCGATTTGTCGCAACCTTGAGTTGTAGAGTAGTCTTCACCGAACACATATTCAAGGATAAATGGTGAAAAGGTGTTGAATGAAGTTGACTTATATCTTTGTCTCTGAAGTTCCACTGAGTCGGGTGGGGAAACTTTCCAAGAAATTCAAAACAATCATCTTTTATTCTCTAGGACGAATGTACTGGGCTGATCGCTGGACTGGGAGCACGAAATCATTTTACTGCATAAGTTGTGGCAAAATTCGGCAGGAATTTTTCGTGGTCAGGCCGAAATGCACTGGGAAATCAACATTGATTAAAACTACTTGAGCGACAACCATTGCGTTAATGTACCACACTAAGATTGGATGAAAAGCTTCAACGTTACATCTTCCGGTATTCGCCAAGTTCCCTGTTCCGTATTGGACCAATCAACTTACAGTTTGTGGTTTTGCATGTGCCATTATTATCAGCCAATTACAGACTCTGATTTCTTCAATAATGATGTACATCTATAAATGCGGGTTCTTGTTCAATGAATAGGAAACGCTTAATGCAATCAGTACTAGGTGTTCTTATTAATTGTATGAGATGTTTCAATTCAAGTACGATTTCGAGGGCTGTTCGAAGTCCCTTGTTCCCAGTATTACAGACACACTCTAAGATCCAGTCTACTGCAAAGTTGAACAAGAAGGGGTCTGGACAACGTGTGCTGAAGTGCTAAAGTTAGACGGAACGATACAATAATCTCCAACCCGGTCCAAAGTCTGACAGTGAATTGCTTTTAGAATGTTCACATGTCTCGCAGACACACTCTTCCTTGATAGACTGTCCCAGATTGTAGCTCTGCCAACCTAGTCGGAAGCTCCTGTGAGGTCCAGGAAGACGGCAACTGCTCGCCTTCTATATGAGTGGCGGGGTTCAGGTATCTGACAAAATGTGATGAGGTGATCATTGCAGTCAAAGCCAGGACGAAATTCAGCTTTCGTCTCATGGATATGTTCTACGCGCGTTTCACTAAGTCGCCAACGTGAAAAATGTCTGCGAAAAACTTTGACGCAAGGATCTCAAGCTAATCCCTTTGTGATTTTCATAAGAAGTGTGTGGGCCCATTTTGAAAATGAGAACGTTGTTAGCGAAATCTCAGTCATTTGGTAGAACTATGCTGATTCGGGATTTCTGGAGCACAGCTGTCAGTACGTTAATTGAGGCTAGACTTCCATCTACAGAAAGAGCAGGAAGAAGTTCGTCAGAGCCAAGCAGAAACGTCAACAGACCAACTGTTGACACAGACAGAGCCCAAAGGCGTAGTCAGTGGCCCGGGTGACCACTTGAACTGCTGCTGTAAGGGTCCAGCCCAGCGTTCTAAGCGTCGTTTCAGGTCATGAATAGGCTCAGGATTGGCTCCGCAGATTTTCTCGCTCAAACCTGGCTTCATGTTGCCAACTGTCTGAATGAGATGGAAAAGCTTCCAAGAGTTCTCTGTAACAGCGTCTTGTTCTACCTCAATAGGGCGTTGCGTTCACCAAACCCCGCGATCCTCTCGTAGTTGTATCCGGAGCAACAGGCGACTAGCTTTCCGAATCAAGTTGTACCTACTGCCGGATGGAGTATTCGGGCGAACAACAACGTGTTCCAGTGATCGTACAGAAATCTAACGATTGACAGCTGAACGAGTAGTAGTGTAATGAGGAAGAGCGATCGTGCTATACTACTCACACCACTGCTGTTCAGTAGTGGGACCAAAGCATATGATTTGACATTGAAGTAGCCGCAGGAAAAATACTGGAGGAAACATAGAAGTAAAGCATCGCATGAAATGGTTCTTGGTACGTAAGTGAACGTAAAGGAACTGAGCACTGGTGTCTTTGGCAATCGTGACGTTCTGGGCCCCATGCAATGTACAGATGAGTGTTTTTTTGTCTTGCTGAAACGCATAACCTATGTGTTGCTTCCCTGGATAAATAACCACTGCATCGTCCGAGTTCTTGGCTCATAACAGTAGTACCACATGAGTCAGTACCTGTTGGATCGGAATCGATCGGAATCGATTTAACAGTACCGCACTTATGCTTCACATGCCAAATATATATCCGATGTGCTTCAGTGTCGTCTGGTGGATGGGGACCTAGACGAGTCAAGCGGACACTCGTAAGCGTAAAGCGCCTGCGGCCCTGCTAGTTTAGATACGTCAATTTTGGGTAAACGGTGGGGTGGCTTTTCATCAAGGCGTAAAGTCAGCTTGGCACATAACAGTGCCTGATTTGAATCCAAGCAGTTACTCTAGATTGACTTGCAATCTTGGAATCAACCACGCCACCGATTGCTGATGGCTTCAATAAGACAACAGATATCGATGACAAAGGTTTCCAAAGTAGGTGCATGCGATGTCTCTTGACCTATTTGCATAAGTGCTCGAACGTTGAGGATGGCAAGCCTGAATGATGTTGGAAAGGCGAGTTTGAGTTTCTGCTCTTCAGGTAAAGGAACCCCTATGTTTGACACATCATCATGGCTATAACTTCCATCGCGAACGGCAAATAAAGTAAGACTCTGGTGTGTCTGAAAGAGGGACTGGAAGACCATCAAGTATTTAACGATAGGAAGGCAAACGAGACAAATCGGTTTGGTGTAGTAGATTGTGTGCAATGTTAAACAGACAAAGTAGAGGATTTTACGCCAATGGCTTCAATTCCTCTGTGCGTGAAGAGGTGCAAAGTGTGGGCTGTATAACGGCTTGGCTCTTACCACGTGCTATTTGTCATGAGCACTTTAATCAGGTTGATGATACTGCACATAGCCCAGTGGTTGAATACGTGCGCACCAGTGCAACCATATAGCATTGACATATAGATTTTTTCATATGGCTCTTGGGGAAGAAACCCCTCTCCTGAGAACACTATACAGAGTATTTAATTAGTTCTGTTGACTTCACTGAACGTCAACCAAGTTTTGTGAATAATCGTTCGACGTCAATGTCTTCTGAATCGGATTTTACCATCGTTGTCATCATAGACAACAATACATCAGTGGGTCTCGCTGATGCTTAGCGGCTACACAACCATGAAGAAAAGCGACCCCCACTCGGAAAAACAGAAGGAAGGGGAATGGGAGGGTGTTGGACGTTGTCGGAAGTCAAAATTCCTTTCGATTGACCCTGTTGCATTCTGCCCTTTGACCCCGCCTAACTAGACGCCTGTTATTGTTATTCTCACAACTTGCGTCTAATTTTACTAATTGCTCCATCCTGCTTCTCTCAGATATTGAACCCCACTCACCCCACCCCACACCCATTGTTGTCTGTCCGTCTCACCCTCCCCACTCCTGTGAATACGGTCTTTCTATCGGCCGCGTGAAACCGTTGCCGACTGATCGGTCTGTCCGTAGACCGATTATTTAGACACACATCAGACCGATCCGATCGCATTTCGTCAGTTCGTCATTGCCTGTCGGTCGCCAGTGCCTGTACTTGTGCCGTTTGGACCATTGACGGCCTATTGCGTTCAAACATTGTATCATACCCCGCGAACGCAAACGAACTGAGGTTTGTTTCTTGTAATTGATTATATTGTTTGTTGATGAGTAGTAGGGGATTTTGATTTTCATATAGAATGAACATCACCCACAATTGATCGCAGCTGTCGCATTCCCATAGACTTTCCAGGGGCCGACTGGAAAGTCTATGGGAATGCGACAGCTGCGATCAATTGTGGGTGATGTTCAATCTATATATTGTTTGTGTCAATCGTACCACGGTTCCAGCGACTTGACTTGATTCTGGTATTTGGCATCATTGGTTATACGTGCGTCACTCAACGTTCGTCGGAAGAACGTACAGAGGGGAAGGAACCTAACTACTACAAATAGTTTCGTCTATACTCAAACATTCAACATCAAGGCGTCTGCGATTTGCAAACAAACAACCGAGGTGTAAGTGAAATTAAAGAATTAGTTTTGCCTCCAACAAACAGCTACGGTTCTACATTCATCCGCCACAAATGTACGGGATGTTGACTAAGTTATACGGGCAACCAACTGACGAGGGTTCTGAGAATGCAGTTTAGTCCGTTCCAAACGAGTTCAAGTTCAGCTGTGTACTTCAGGTTACTATTCGGTCACTCTTTGTTTCAACATATACATGAGTGAAACTAATATGTGATGTGGCTGATTTGCCGATTTGGATGAAACTCAATTTCGAAAACTAGGACCTCCTGTCTGTCTCAAATCAGCCACAGTGACAACCCGCCTAAATGCGACGAGTACTCTACCAGCTGACCTACGTTACCACATGAGGGAGCTCAGAATTTTACATCTGGACTTAGTTAGCCACCAAACCCTCAGTGATATGTGGAATCCACCAAGTGATCCATGGTGTTAACTGCGCAGGCACGTCTCCCCAACCGATTCACGCTGGAATCCACTAACACCACTGTTCAGCACTGGATGAGTTATCGTTGATCGGAGGTTCAAATTCACGGGCCACGTGTTCCCGAAAATGTATTGATTGTAAATGTCTCTGCTACATGATTTGTTCTATATTCGTTTGTTCGTTCTAGATTCAGACATCTTTCACTTAATAACGGTTACTCAATTTTGTTGGCCTGCTACCGTTCTGTAGATATATCATCCTAGTCTTTAGTATCACTATGCCGAAATGACATTTATTCCGTATAGTCTGCGACAAAATGTTAGGCAATATGTTTTTCAGCATTGCACTGTGTACCGTGATAGTCCGAACAAATGTACATGACGGGTGTGCATCGACTATCTGTCCCAGTCTCTATAATGAAGGGGGAATGGCTCTGGTTATCGACCCGCTGCACCTTTATTTTGTGCACGCGATTCTCGCTGTCGATCAAGGTGGACAGTTTTTGAAGGTTTATAGTAATACATGGTCATCTTATTAATAGCCCAGCATAATCGTCGAGATAGTCAAGCCAATAACGAAACAAGACAAATCACGAGATGCCACCGGTTCATTTGATATTTTCCTTCGTGAACGTAAAACATTCGATTGTCTACTATATGTGGACAGCTTATTTATTTGAAAAACAGAAATCTCTCGTAGGTTAGACACCCTCATTGACCATGTGTTAGTTCATTCAGGAATAGCTTCCAATAGATAATTAGTGTCAACCAATGTGTTGTTGCTCTGAATAGAGCATTATCAGCGCATTGAAATGTGGGTTTATGGTTTCGGTTCCATATTATCACCGTTTATTGCCTGTCTACGGCACCATTCATTACGACCGACAAAGCTGACGCAATGGTCAACGATGATGTCGTGCATGGCAGAAATGACTATTCGTTCCAGAGGCTGCATCCTCCACTCCTGTTGCCTCGGCACATCCTGAGCATCCTCGTTTACCATTGTCTCGTGGTGCATCTGTAGATGCCTTTTAACTCATGCTTTAACCATACTCCAGTCATAACAGTTGTCCCCCATTATATAACTATTCGACAAACACACTTCCGATATCGGTGTGATATGATGTGTTCCCACATATCATGAGAAGATAACGCGTAGCAAACAAGCTCGTTTTCGGTGTTTCATCATCAGGCTAAATACAACACATTTATATGGGTTGGATAGGGGGCGGTAGATAACATAATACTGAAGCGAGAGAATGCAATCAACAGTTTCTGTCTGGTTTGAGTCATGAGACTTAGTTACATAACATTGACCACGTGAGTTGTACGAAATCTGCGGGAGATACTTCACATCTATGCAATCATTCTGTTCTGGGTTTGCGCACAAGTCCATGGAAGGTTCAACGTTTTGACTAGCCGTTTTTGAGCGCATAGTGGTGGTGAGTATAGGCGAATTGCAATCGCCTCTGCAATTGATAGCATACGACCTTTGAACTGTTTCGATTGTATCCCACATATTCAGTTGATTGGCCTGAACGTTTCGGTCCGATTGATCCGGTGGTTTGATTCGATCAAATGCGCAGCGATCGCAGGCGAACAGAGCCTCGTCGATCATCGCGTCAGCAACACCGGTTGGTGCCCCCGAATGCGTTCGGATAATCGCCTTGTGCGACCTACGTAGCTTGTTCCACAGGTAAAACGAAACGGTAAACACAAAAAGAGGCGGCATGAACAGGCAATATATCTTTCAACTGAGAACGCAATACTGGCGTGGAGGTAAACTGAACACGTAGTTGAGCTGCAAAATGGGTCTTATTGATTGCTATATTAAGTTTCTTGGTCACGGTTTCAGCGATACTATCACCCTTGAAGGGCAAAGGGATGTAAACAGACTTTTTGTCTGCAGTTTGTGGTTTATCTATCTTACCGCCTATTAGCATATCAACTCAATTTCTGTCGCAGGCCTACTGATCTCCATCAGATCTAGCAGGATTCCCAGACAAACTTTGCGATCGTTGCTACCGTATTCATTCCTCCTTGTCGTATAGTCCACTATTGAGCTTGATATCACAGCTCCAATCGAGTGAAGATTCCGACCTCGGCGATTCGTCAAAGACACGCATACCCTCGTTCCGTTGAATGAACGTCCCACTGACCGTGTGCAGAACTAGTTGAAATCCATCTCATCGACCCAACAAATAGTCTCCGAATTTGCGTAATATTCCATCAGTTGATAACCAAACGGTCGCCGAGATTTTAGATTCCCGTTGAGTTCACGAAAACGGGATTTTGATACAGCATTTTGACAGTTATGCACCGACAATCCAAATGTCTGAAACGATACGCTCCTTTGAGAAGTTTGACTGAACAGTACCAAATTTACAATAGCATGAAATGTTTTTTTATATCGAACAGTTAAGGGTAGGTGTGACGGATAGTCGATTTATGGGTTAGGAAAGGTCACTAAGTCCAGGGCAGGGTCAAGCTCGCGAACGATTGTTTCAGTCGATTGATTGCGACAGCCTCAGCAAACCGCAAGAATATTGGATTGGAATGACATAATAAGATTGTGAATGTAAAGGCCGGGTCGATGACGTGACCAGTGTTCAAAGTGTATCTTGCGACTGCAGACCCTGGTTGCTTGCGTGTTTCGACGACATTGTCTTTCTTCGGTAATACTGAGTTCTGCACCCATTTAGGCAAATGTTCCTTCACTCTGGAAATCATGCACCTCTCGGTTCTGCCTATGTAACATTCCTTGCAGATGCATGTAACTTGGTAGATACAGTGTGAGGTGGCACGAACAGGCTGATCTCCCTTGACTGAAAGCACAGGCAGTTTCTGGGTCCTAGCTAATACACGAAGTTCGGCTGCGTTGAATGTTCGTTTAATCGAATTAATCAGCCTTTGCATTGTTTGATACATACTGTAATCGTATTTGAAAGACAATTCTATATAAACCTTCTTCGCACAGTGACTAACTGGTCGAATGGTAGTTTCACTCTACTATGCCTTCCTAAAAACCTTTTTCGATAAGCGTTAGATTGCAGTAGAGATGTGATCAAGTCTAATTTCTCCACAAGACTGTCTTGTGTACAGATTCGTCTTGCTTGTGTGAACAGTTGATTCAATAGTGCGCGTTTGTGATGGGCCACTCTGAAACTGCTAAAATTTAGGTATTGACCGGACCACGTGGATGTCCTATAGACAGCTCTTTTACTAAAGCCATCTTCCCGGCGACTTATGAGTATGTCTAGAAACGGCAAACAATTATCAGTCTCAAATTCACACGTTATCTTCATACTGGGAAGATAATTATTTAGGCTGTCGCATTCCCATAGACTTTCCAGTCGACCTCTGTCGAAAAGAAGCAATAGATTCGAGTTTCGCTCTCATTAGAGCTCGTCAGTAGTGCATATCCCTGCCACTGCCGGGACCAGAACTACGGCCACGCTTTTCATGAAGTAACCGTATTTATCACTTTGCCATTGACCTAACTTTGGGCACGACCCAATTATCATATGTGAACGCTCAACCACCTTCGCTTATGAGTTATGATCGACTGGAAATTCTATGGGAATGCGACAGGTGCGATCAGTTGTGAGTGATTTTTAATGTATATGAAAACCAAAATCCTCTATTACCCATCAGTAATAATTTAAGCGTTGCACTACGTTATCTATTGCCTGTTTGGACCGACTGGATAGTAGTGTACCATCAACGTAGCGTTTGTAGTGTGATAACCTCGCTAGGTCTGCGGCTAACACTTGTTCAATGCTTAACATGAAAAAGTCAGCTATGACGGGCCCTAATCGACTTCAAATGGCTACCTCATCTACTTGGCAGTAGCACCGATCAAGAAAACGGAAGCTGACGTTTTCAGTGCATAACAATAAGGCTTCCCGATGAAAATCACTAGGCAGAGGCAAAGTAATGTGGCTAGTTTCAGCGCGCTCACAAATGCGATCGATTGTCTCATGTAACGGAACATTCGTGAACAATGACTGAACGTCTATGGAACACATCAACCCATCAGCAAGATTGATGTTGTCCAAGTCACTGATCAACTCGAAAGAATCTCTAACAGAATATGCTTGAAACTTTTGTTTGAATGGAGTTAAGATAGTGACTAACCAGCTTGCCAGTTTATGGTACGGAGAATCTGTCATTACCAGGATAGGCCTGAGAGGCATTCCTGACTTATGTGTTTTAGG
Source organism: Paragonimus skrjabini miyazakii (assembly GCA_014338405.1). Lineage (NCBI taxonomy): Eukaryota > Metazoa > Platyhelminthes > Trematoda > Plagiorchiida > Troglotrematidae > Paragonimus > Paragonimus skrjabini miyazakii. Next base: position 172,472 of record JTDE01000883.1, read on the forward strand.
GAGGCCGTACAGCTGAGGTGTCGACAACCCACACAGTTCAAGGGATTTGTACGTCACGTCATCAATTATGTGCAGTTGTAAGAGAAGTTGAAGATGCCGCCCTATGCGACCTTCTATTTCAATGACGTTGCGATAACCCCAGACATATTGCGACTGCACATATCGAAACAGCACAAACGCGACTGGTGGATTTGCGTCAAACACATTGCCGTCTTCTTTCCATTGTAGAAAACTTGTCATTCAGCCGTCGTATAGTGTTTATACAATTATTTAAGGCGACCATCGATCGTAACAAGAGGACCTACATCAACCGTTTGTAGAAGTCACGTAAAAAGCCTGTTGAAGAACCAATTTCACTGGATCCCAGTAAGTATGTATTGAAGTGTTCTTCAGTACAGTTGAATCCTTTGCAATTAGAAGTCTTCCCTTTGGATCCAGGTTATAAAATACCATCACACAGGCCCAATCATATTTATGTTGAAGTCCAGTTTGATAGCCTAATTGATCAATTATCAGATCTTCAGCCAACTACTGCTAACAACTTGGGCTGACTTAAAACTAAACTCACTGATATAGCTAATGGGTTTATCATGACTCTGATCAACGGCCGGTGCGCTGTCACAAGGCAACAACTATAATCACTAATAGAACTTAAATAAAAAATTGTAGTAATACTTAAGCCAGACAAGGGCTCCGGTGCAATCATTATAGACAGGGACGCGAATGTGCAGAAGATGCTGTTAATATTAGAGGACCGAACAAAATTTTCAGCAAATAGACACAGTGGACAACGTCATTGAAATAGAAGGTCGCATAGGGCGGCATCTTCAACTTCTCTTACAACTGCACATAATTGATGACGTGACGTACAAATCCCTTGAACTGTGTGGGTTGTCGACACCTCAGCTGTACGGCCTCCCTAAAACACATAAGTCAGGAATGCCTCTCAGGCCTATCCTGGTAATGACAGATTCTCCGTACCATAAACTGGCAAGCTGGTTAGTCACTATCTTAACTCCATTCAAACAAAAGTTTCAAGCATATTCTGTTAGAGATTCTTTCGAGTTGATCAGTGACTTGGACAACATCAATCTTGCTGATGGGTTGATGTGTTCCATAGACGTTCAGTCATTGTTCACGAATGTTCCGTTACATGAGACAATCGATCGCATTTGTGAGCGCGCTGAAACTAGCCACATTACTTTGCCTCTGCCTAGTGATTTTCATCGGGAAGCTTTATTGTTATGCACTGAAAACGTCAACTCATTGTTCATTGTGGCAGTTGATAAGCAAAACAAATCTCTAGAGCGGCCAGGAGGTGGCCTAGTCACGGGCTATGAAAGCCTTGACCATTCCGCTAAGCGAGATTTCTTGGTACTGTCTACCTGGTTGGGAAGCTTATGACTATCTACATCGCTGTTTGGAAACGCCCTCTGACATGGCAGTGTTTCAATAAATGACAAGCCTGTATTCGCGAGTCTTCTAATCCCTCTTTTTCGTGGAGCCTCAATAAATTACTCTTTTTTTATTTTCACGTTTGTACTTGTTTAGTTCTCTGCCACCTTGTTGATCAGTGTTAGGACAAAAGGCAGCTCGAACTATCTTACCCATGGGCGCGACTCGAAACTAGAAATCATGATGCTGGTGATGATGGTGAATAGGGTCACATGTTATGAAAACTCAAAGGCTATACTGGTTTCATTCTTGGTGGATTTTTCCGTAGATAGCTCTCTCATACCTACAGTGCACCACGTTCCAGAAATATGAACCTGACAACAAAATCCGGATTCCGAACCCATGGGCAAACATGGGCTCAGGTGAACGTGACACGTCTGGATATCTGATTTTTTCTCTCACTGGAACAAGTGTGCCAACCGAATCGGGTGAACGATCGGGCACAACACGCCGTTAAAACCACGGCTTAGTTAGGTGGTTGTGAGTGGGTGGGGTGATGTACGCGTATTTTCAGTCGTCGCTCCCTCGCAGTGTTTGGCCACTACGGTCCGCGATCGATCACACTTGGCGGCTCGCACAACCGTTTCAGTGCTGGATGGTGTAGCATTTTGTACAGCATTTTGTAGTTCATAATTTTTATTGTTTTCCACACTGATCACCTTCCTCAAATTCACATGTACACTCGATGTTTAAACCAAATGAATCGAATGAATGAATACTCATTAACACAAAAGTCATCTCTAAGTTCGTGAACCGTGCGTTCTCTCTGCCTACCGTGTCGCTTGTGTATAACTTTCTGAAGAGCTGAAAACTGACAGAATCAATCGACTATTTCAGCATATATTCGTACTTATCTGTCGACAAAATTATCACCGTTGCGACCTCAAAATCCCTTGGAATCAAAACGACGGATAGCATTAATTAGATATCTTATTCAGTGTAGTGGAACACCAAACAAACACACCTTCACGAACTATTGTGAGTCAGTCGCCTTTTATTTTCATCACATTTCGGCTTCGTGTTTGTATTCTAGCTTTATATAGTGTTTAGATTCACTACAAGGGACAAGGCTGGACTGGGAACCAGGATGTATCAGTGAATGCAAATAGACGAAGTAAGACTACGATAAATCACCAACGGTTTGTGCTACCACGATAAAATTCTCACACTAAACCCTGAGTAATGAGAAGCTGCATTCAGGAACGAAACGTATTTGCAAATTACCAAATGATTGATCGAAAACTAACTGTGCAGACTGATGACGGTTTAGAATCGATATTTTCGCTTCACCGAACGCACATTGGACTTCTGGACTCTGGGGCGACTAGTCCGTCCGGTGTCTATCTGTCGATCTGCCTGTCTGGCTGACTTTTCTTATATTGCGTTATGTTAGATTCCAGTTTTCTCTATTCAGTTTGCTGGATACAACTGGCTGCGTATGGCTTGGTTTGGGCGAGTTATCATGCTATATCCCGATCATGTTGTTGGATTGCAATTAAGATAACGATCTGGGGGTATTCTGACGAATGAACAGCTTTTTGAATTGGTTTCCATTCCTGTCTGCTGTGTTGAACTTTTGGAGGAGACTACTAGGGAGGTTAGTACGAAGCGTGTGGTTATGCAACCGGTTACCCGTAAATCATTTCGAAGGCTGATGAAAAAGCTTGTTGCAACGGGCAGTTTTCGTGACACCCAAATAAACGGTCGACCACGTGAATCAACAAATGGCTGTTCAGCTAGTGGTGTTCTGCGATGTGTAAAGGACAGTCCCCCAAATAGCGTCCGTTGGTTTTTTCAGGAATGAAACACCTCAAAGTCCATTGTACATAGGATGTACAACAGATACAAGTATCAGCTAAACTGGAAGGCCTGGTTACAGGCGGTTCGGCTGTCGGATGCGAAAAAACATGAGTCATTTTGCACTTGATATTTATCAGAATGAGGTTTATATTCGACAGTGTTTGTAGACGAGTCAATATTCTATTTGAATGGATTCATGCAGATGTCCCATTTTTGGCAAATCAACAACCCCCATCTGTTTGCTCGAAATCGACTTCACTATAGTCCAAGGTTTATTGTTCTGGAGTGGGTTGTTGGAGCAGGAATTCTCGGACCTTTCTTTCTTGATAAAAACTTTGTAGGTGGAACCTTTAATGGTTTTGTGCAAATCAACTGGTGGATCCATAATGTCAACTTGATTATTCTTTACTTTTACAACGTTGGCAGTGTCGGATGGGCGAGTAATATGTCTAAGTATAGCACGACAAAATGAGATTGAATGGTCACCAGACCCAACATAACTTCTTGCGGATATCAACGTGCCCTGTTTGGACATGTCTTGAACCACGCGCGTTCGATAATAAAGACTTTCATAAGACTGATGATATTTCAGGCAAAAACTAAAGTCAACTAACCGTACCCAGATATTACCCGCACTGCTTCTTTTGTTATCCCAGTTCTACGTGATTTGGGGTGTTAGTTTTTGCCACCATGAGTAGTGTGTTCAGGTCTTCTTGGTTTAATCTTCTTATCACTCCGCTAGACCGACCTAGGCTCAAGGGTGAGATATATTGTAGTTGTTGAATAAAGGACTGTTTAACCTCACGTACCTCTTATGGACAGCAGCATGGGAGTAAAACTGATGTTACCCTGGTTCCCATCAACGGTGTCACAGCTGCTGATCTGCAGGCAAAATATTTTCTCCAAGGTGTCAATGGTGGTTAACGCTTTAACATTTTCGTCTGTGTTCTGAGGCTTCTGATTCATGCCAACTGTTTATCCCAACTATGTGAAATCACAGCGGCTACGTGAGACCGAAAGAAGAAAACAGTGTACGAGAAACAAGAGTTTGACACGGAATGTTGGACTATCGGTTAAGAACACCTGTAGAGACACGCAAAAAAGATAGGTTGATTTCATCAGCCAAGCTTCTACCCGCATACTGTAAAATGTATGCGACCCCACCTTATATATTCAGTCGCAGGAGATGCTATTGTTACAGTACCAACAACAAACCTTGGTACGCTCATATATATAGGCCTGCAATTAATAGCACACATCTAACCATCCTATAGAGTATATGTATTTACAATATCATGACCGACTTCACGACATCGGAAGATGCGACAATCAAGTTATTACTAGATTGTGAGGAATGCAACCTGAAACACTAGCTCAACCCTTGAACTAATCCTTCAGGATCTGTACAGTGGGTTATTAAACATGATTTCAGTGCAACAGGTCAGATTCAAGTTAGAGAACCTACTAACCCACAAACCATCCGGTCCAGATGTGATATCCTCTATCGTATTGAAAAACTGCACCACAGAATTAGAAAAACTGCTTACAGTACATTTCAGTGGCTTCTCATCAACCGGCCGTTTACCGAAAGCCTGGAAGCAATTCATAATCATATCTAACTTCATAGGTGGATGTAGAGGCGACCCAACAAACTGTCAACCATCAACGTTGCTTTTAGTAGTCTTTAGGGTAATGGAGATTTTACTAAATAACTATCCAGGCAATGGTTGAAGACTTCCAACTCATCATCAAGAAGCAACACAGCTTTCGAGGGCTGTAGACACAAGACTAGCCATAGATGTGGTTCATCTTTACCTTTCCAAGGCACTTGACAAATCTGATTATCCCGTCTTCCTGCGGAACCTCAATAGTTATGAACTTGATGAGTGCCTACTCACCTGGCTCGAGCAGTGTCTGACTGAACCTTGGTCTAACGTCAAGGTGAATGGACAGCTGTCAGAATGGCTCCCAGCCAACAGCAGCGTTCCGCAACGATTACTCTCAAGACCCCTGCTATTCATTCTTTTCGTTCATGAACTACTCAGTTTTATCAGACCATCGCTGTTGCTCTACGCCGACGACACAAAGCCCTGGTGAGTTCTAGAGTACCCGGAAGATGTGATGAACCTACAAATCGCTTCGAACTGATTAAACAAGTGGATCATAGAAAATAACTAGCTGTTCAATATCGAAAAGTGTAAAATCATGTATGTGGGCCATCAAAATTGTACTCACCTTTACCTTGGCGGCACAAGGCTGCTTGTGTCAGTATGCGAACAAGGACTAAGGAACACAGTGGCAGATATTTTGAGTTTGTGCATAACTTATGCTGTCATAGCCAAAAAGCCAACTATCCCTGAAACCGTTGAGAGGAATTTATGGAATCTTCCACGCTGAAGTACTTCCCACTATGTTCCCCCCCCCAACTCCGCTCACACCTGGAAACGAACATACTTGTCTGT
>JTDE01000883.1:178288-188760 GCA_014338405.1 Paragonimus skrjabini miyazakii
TTTAACTCATCTTAAAAAGATTTGTCACTTATTAAATGTGTTCAGAGATGGACAACTAGAAGAATTATGAGGCTCGGGAGAACCTTTTACCTGGGAAGACTGACAGAATTTGGTCAGTTCCCGATTACTTACAGACACCCGATGCTTACTTGCAAATTCCACATTCAGGGTCATTAATTGGCACTTCTTTCACTAAATAAGAACAAACATTTATGTGGTCACCGGATGAAATTGAGTTATGGAACAGACGAGTTACTATGTAGACTGAACTGTTTTGCAGTTTGGGTCTGTCCACACTGGAACGCATTGCCTAACTCAGTGGTCAGGACTGAATTGGTTAAGAGTTTTAAAATACCACTCGATCGGCATATAAGTGGGAGACAACCTGCATTCCACGTTTCCTAACCGTTCAGTCTCACAGGTCATTAACTAAGCATGTCTGACTGAATGTTGTTCAAGTGTGTTTCGGTTTTCGTCGCTGAAATGTTTGCAGTCGGCAACTTCATGGAAGTTACTTTTTGTTTAGTTCCGCTCATTTTCTCTTTAAACTCAAAAACCGTTCAGCACAGCTTCTCACTGTCGCACACAGGAACAGGAACGCACAATCAAATATCTTCCTCTGTCCATTAACAGCCTATGAACTTACGAATCTTCCAATTAAGGGGTTGAGAGATAAAAAAGGAACCTTCTTGCTGTCAAGTACCCTAGCTCTACAAATATCTATCGTGGTCTTTGTCATTGTGTTAAGGGAGTTCTGGAAAGATCTTATGTTAGGGAAGATAATTTGCCTCCAAAGCGGCTGTTGAGAAGGCTTGATTATGATACTGATTGAACACTTGTACAATAAAATTGGGTTCCTCATATTAAATGGGAGAAGTTATCAAAATCTGAACAGAGAATCTGTGCGTACAAAGAAATGAACAACTTGGCAGTGATCAGTAATGGGAGACAAGAAAACGAAATCGGGCTTACTGAAACAATTGGCCGAGGCTGGATCAGCGCAACGTGACTGTTCACGTGTCAAGTAGCTCAAAAAAAAATGTGAAGGAGAAATTTTTAATTTTTTCGTTTAGAATTTTACAGGGCATAGGCTGATTGACAATTAGGGAATGGAAACGATAACTAAAGTGAGAATAAAGATAACTGGTGTAGTTTGTTTGAGGAAGATAATGGAACACAAGGTCACCTTTCAACAAGTACGGCAATAATCAAACCATGCACAGTAATCTCAGCAATAATTCAACAGACCTGAACAAAGTCAACAAAAAACACAGCAATGACTCAACGTTTAGTGTGTACGTGCATTAAAGTAACTATCTCCAGGTCTACACAGTAATTGCCAAGAGCGAAATGGAAATACGAATAAATGGGAGACCCGAAGTACTCTATACGGAAGTTACAGTAGGTCTCCTGCAACACCAAACGGCACCGATGCGCGTAAATAATAAAGGAGAATTAGGATCCAGTCGTTCAGCTCGCCAGCAAACCGGTAGTGTGTATGGTGCCATTGGCGTGTGTAGGCCAACAAGCACACAAACAAACAAACGTGATCGTATGAAGCAGGTAGACGACAGGCTAAAGTCCTCACAGTCCTATATGAGTTCTGAGCTCACGACCAAAGGTGCTATAATTGGTTTGCGCGGGTGATAACTTCTGAGAATAAAATGAGACTGGTCGTAGTTCGCCGCTGACACATTGCTGAAGCACTGTACCAACAGCATGATTAGACGCATCAGCCGAGAAGATCAGATGAGCGGTCTGCTCTGGATTAAAATGACTGAGGGCTGTTGCGTCGCTGAGTGCTTTCTTTACATCGTTGAACGCTTGTAGCGCCTCAGGACTTAAAATAACGTTTTTTTTAGAATCACGGAGCAGATCAGTTCATGGCTTTAGAAGCTGTGAGCAGTGGGGGACAGGACGACGATAATAGTTAACAATTCTAAGGAAACGTTGAAGCTTTTTGATGGGATCCGGAATGGGATAGTCCTGCAGCGCTTGCGCTTTGGTGTCCAAGGGTTTGATGCCACTTACGTCTATAAAATGGTCAAGAAATTCGGGGGACCAGATGCCAAAAACGCATTTGGCTAAATTGATGGAAATCCCGTATTCATTCAAACGTTCCAGTATAACACGAAGACGTGTTTCATGTTCTTAGGGTGCACGACTTTCGACCAAAACAAAATCTAGACCACGTACAACTTGATCCATAAAACGCTGGAATGTTTGAGCTGCATTTCGAAGGCCGAAGTATATTCGAAGGAACTCGTACAAGCCAAATGGAGTTGTGATCATAGTCTTGGGAATGTCTTCTTCAGCGACGGGAATCTGGTAGTATGCACGCACCAAGTCGAATTTAGAGAAAACGCGCTTAGAATGTAGTCAGAGAAACGTCATGGATGTGGGGAATGGGATAACGGTCAGGTACGGTAGCATTGTTGAATGCTTGGAAATCACCACATGATCTCCAATCGCCTGGTGTTTTCTTGAGGATCAAATGTAAGGGCGAACACCATGCGCTCTTGGATAGGCGGATAATACCAAGCTGAATCATGTGGTCAAATTCCGCTTTGGCAATTTTAAGCTTTTCGGGAGGAAGACGTCTGGGGCGAGCGGTCACTGGTTGTCTTTTGGTTACAATGGTATGTGTCACGTCGTGTTTCACAGAATGCGGGTGATACGACGGATTGATTAGCTGCGGGTATTGTTGGATCAGCTGAGAATATTTTGAGGGCTTGGGTACTGCCATATGGATTCCGATGGAATTTATATTGGTTAATTTGTCCTTATCACTCAAGGAAGTCAGGCTGTCCAAAAGCGTGTGATGCTGAATATCTACTAAGAGACCAAAATGAGATAGGAAATCGGCACCCAGAATTGCGGTTTGAACGTCTGCCGGGAGTTACCTCCAAATTACTAAAGACGGATCAGGACGAAATGAACATCCTCTTTTCCCCTAATCCGATAGTATGACCTCTGATAATAGCGTTCTGACCGACTTGTACAAACACGTCCCTGGTTTTTACACCGCCTTTGACTTTAGGAATCATGAGGGTTTCAGTAGGATCTCCCCTAATCCTACTCCTCCCCGTGAAGTACAACTCTAAGCATTTTTAATCGGTCGTGATATGACTTACCTCTAAATTCTACTGTCCTTGACGTCGGAAGGTGTGTTCTGTCAGTACAGTAGATGTCTTCACGTAACTAGGGTGCTAAACCTGTACACAGTTTGCCAGATATTACCTATGACATTGTATATAAGGTAGAATTACTTCCGGTTATCCGTTAAGCTATATCCTCTTACGTCTAAACGGCACAGTGTGGGTGCTGTCACCCGTCTTCACTGGCTGAGTTGAGGGTGTGAAATAATTACTGACCCAACAGCCCCTTGTTTCGGTTTTTTACACAGTTTTTAAGAGACCCTGAGAGCTCAGATACTTCTAAGGGTGCCGAGCTGCCAGTTGCAATTTGGCACCTCAAGGCATTTATTGGAAGGTCCAAGTTAGTTGACTGTTGTCTTACTACCTTACTATCCCGTGTCAATTCATCTTTGTTCGTTGACCATGCTACCTTAACATCACCTGTCAATACAAGACGAAGGCCGCTAAGTCCTGTCATAAGATCATTCATGAAAATCGAGAAATGGTCAGGACCCAAAATGGACTTTTGCTGGTCCAAATTCTGTTTCCATTCTTCGCATCAGAAACTATAGAGGAAACTAAAGAGGAAATCTTATAATCAGACAATGACTTGTTTCGGCATACCAAACCACACTGAATTGTGGGTGAGTTAACGGTGATTTACCAAACCAACGGCTTTGCTGAATTCCAAGTAACATACTTGGAATTTCTTTACCTTTTTCTAATCTCCTCAAGACTAGATCCATGAAATATAAAGGAATCGAGCGAAAACATTAACCTTTCTGGAAACAGTGTTGTGTAGAGCCAAGAAAATGATTTACAACCAGGTACGAAGAAACCTCTCTTTGATTAGCCCTTCCAGGCATTTTCTAAATATCCCCGTCAAGCTCATTGGTATGTAATTTTCTTGTTTGTTTTGCGAATGGCAACCACAGTGGCTATGCGCCATTGATCTGAAATACTCATCTTCTTCAAAGAAGTTGTCAACAGTAGTCGTAGGGAAATCTGCAAAATGTTTGCTAGTGGCTTAACTATGTTCGGATGGATGACACTGGTTCCTTCAGACTTTGAAAACTTAAGCGATCCTAGGAATTTCCTGGCCTCTCCTCAGTGAGATGTATATGTTCCACCTCAATGATGTGTTTTGACGCTGTGGATTCCATTGAAGCCGTGTTCAGATCAATCACCCTGTGAAACCTCTGGAAAGCTTCAAGAAGACGACATGCCTTCTTCATGCCTTCTGAAAGCTTTTGAGAGTTTTCATCGCTTCCTTTCGGAGTATATTTTTGTTGTGTACCTAGTCTGGTTTTGTAAAGCCGCTGGGTTGGTAACTAACCTAGTGTTGTTTTCACAGATACATTGCGGCCACAGGATTTTTGTCAGGCTAAACAACATGTTGTGCTTGTTGACATTTTCACTAACGTACTCATTATGTGAATGATATCTGAAACCTATAAGGTTTTATCCGTACCTAACCGAGCCCTTATGAAATGTCCAATTTGGTCTACTCCGAGCAATTTAACTTTCAAACACCATTTGTTATATTATTCGAATAATTCGTTTCCGTCTGTTTTTCATACTGTAGCCGGTGTGTAGTTAACCGATCGTCTTTTTTTGGAGAGCATTCTAATATACATTTTATATTCGGGCCCTACCTGATTTAGGATACACAGTTTGCTAAGTTGCCACTTTTTTCAACTGATTTTCATAATAAGGACCTCCGTGGAAGCCCAGTCAAATTTTTCGATAATAAACACTTTCGTGTGGGATATATTCACTTACTTTTGCCCGGTTTTTGTGACACGTTTTGTTTGCATGCTGTTATCGGAAGTCCAGGTCCACTATTACTTTAATTGCTACGGTTTTGACAGTTAACAATAGTAAACCACATATATGACAGAATCAACTTTTGTTAATAGTTTTGACTTACTTTTGTGATATTGTGATGAACTTGTTGGAATATAACACTGATGCCTAACTCTGAGTGGTCATTTGACGCAGGTTTACGTTTGTCAACTATCAACGAGGTTATTCTGCTCGTATTATATGTTACTCGTAAGTAGCTAAATAAATTCGAAAGCGGGTGACGATTTTTCCTGTTTCTCTGTTCACACTCACTGTTCATCTTCTACAAGACAGTGTTCATGAACTGTGATGGTGGATATTTGTCAACGATCACATTTTTGTTTATTTTTTCATTCCTTGAATAAACTTCTTGCATCGCTACTTTGTTCTTTTTCAATACCATCGCACGACAGTGTGAACGGTGGACGCACGTAAGTTCTTAAAGATTATTATTAGATAGGAACTCGTATTTTGGTTTGCTTGCACACAATCGTCTCTAGGACCCTGTAGCTAAAAAGGGTCGGGTTAAAATCAGGTACGAGCTTAGTTTAGACAATTCGGATGAGCATCAAGTGTTACTCAAGGCTAGTTAGGGTGAACCCAAACAACAGTTTATGCGCAATACCTGTCGTCGAAAAAACATGAACATTCATAAGTGTTCTGGTATAGTTGCATGTCTCGCATAGTAATTTAATTAGCTTTTTGCATGCAGCTAGCAACTGATTTCTATCTCAGTGGGCTAACGGAGTAACTGTTGATAACTCCTTTCATAGACAGCAGTCATGCGGTAGTCCTAACCGGCCTCAGAGTAACAGAATGGGCTAGGATTTGGAAACAAACCATAAGTTCCAATAAACGTTTGAAAGTATGGGAAGTATTCAACTCTAATCTGCTCCAGTGACAACAGCAACAATTAAAAAAATAATAAGACAACACAAAATATGCTAACACCCACTGGACAGTATTTAGAGACGTGGTAGGTGAGAAGGTCAGGAGAACCTTAAACCAGTAAAACAACACTAAAAGAGTTTAACAGGTAAAGCGGATTTACGGCTTCGGTTGCCCGTTATATTCGTGAACCGACTTTGTGCAACGTTGTGACACCACGGAACAGCGTTCATCCAGAGAAAGGGTTCCAGAGATAATCATGTGAAAGTAAACAACACAAGCAAACATGAGTCAAAGGCCCAGTAGGACATGAACACGACTAACATAATGGATAACCAAAATGATGCCTACTACGCTGCATCACGCTGCGTTGCAAGAGGCGCAGCTGAAAAGACTATCATGAAGTTAGTCCCGTTCTCTTTAATTCGTGCGCTCAAAGTCTACCCAGCCTTATGCTCACGTGATTCAAAAGTAGTAACGAAATACAGTGAATCTGCAAGCAAATTTTATTCGATGAGTTACTCACCGGTCAACAAGCAGACCTCAATGCCAAAAGTGAAAAGACTAAGGAGGCGGGCGTGAGAGAACCTTCAACACAAACACACGCCAGCTGTCAGACAGGACGAATGTCAACGCAAACTCCAGTGGATATTCAAAATTCAAACAGGCGTCCAATTGGTTGAGCGGCTCTCCCAATGGTAATAGCTTAACCCCTGTTCTTCTAGGGGATGTAGTCTGCAGTGTTGAAGAAGACGTGGATTCATTATACAGTCACGAGTAAAGCTACTGTACCCACGCCAACACATTGACTTTTATGTTAGTGGTTTGCAGGAAATTTACATTCACATGGTAACGTGAACAGGTACGGTGGTAGTAATAAAATAACTTTTAAGCCGCAGAAAGTTTAGGACTTTGGAGACTCCTAAGTCGATCTCACTAGGCGGCCCTGAAGATTGGAATAACTCCAGTAACACACCTTTGCCCGTCAAAGCAAAATACGTAAGAAGTGTGTTTAGGGAACCGAATAGAGCCAAGCGCTGGTCGATGAGTATCACAGGAAATTTTACAGACACAACGCTCCCTTGAAAGTTGATATTCTTCCAGTCGCACATTTTCTTTCCCTACCTGTAAGCTACCGATGTCCGCATTGCCTCCCCAAACCAAGTGATCCGCGTACCTCTACTTGCCGATGAATGAGCACTTAACTATTTCCTGTGAAACACTGGCTTTGATGTTAATGAGTGAACTTTTCCACTAACTGATCACCCAAACAAACATCAGAGTTATGCGGAAGGTACACGTTTTAAAAAGTTTGTGGCATTTACCAGTTGATGGGTTATTTCTAAAACAGTAATTGTGTTGTTTTTACGTATTTATCACCATCATCATAGTCTACATGTATGCACCTATCTTCCAATTACTCGAACACCAATTGGAGCTATGTGCTACTAAAAGAGTTCAAGTTCCTACAACAGATTCAGAAAAGTCAGACGAAAGTGCATAGTCGAAGCTGAGATTCTTAGAGAAACCATACTATTGAAGGCTGCTATAGACCTTGCGGCATAAGAAGGGAGCACTCTGTTGGTTAAAATGGGGCTATACGAAAACGACACGCAGGTAAAAAATTTCTTTATGGTGTGAGCTTAAATTGCACAGTTCATAATAGAGTTCACTTGGTGAATCGCGCGTTCACGTCGGGACCACGAGGGCTTCTTAGAATGAATAAGGATGACTTTGAAGTTTACTCATTTAATTCCTTATAGTGTATCGTAACAGATATTTTAATGAAGTGGGATGTATGACCCATGTAGCACACTGCCCGTCGTCAAGTGACGATATCACGCGGGTTTCGGCGGGCAGTGAGTAAAATGTGAAAGATGAAAATCCAAACAGTTCATTATGAAATAAGTAAAAGTATGTCAATTCCACTTTGAAAAAGTGGGCATTATTTTCATCAAATTCACCGGTGTAAGTTCAGCAAGGCATATCCGGGTTATGTGATAAGAACTGGCATATATCCTTAGTATTATTAGAATGCCTGGAATGAATACTGTAATATTGTTATGTTCTACTTCTGCTCTATCTCGATTATTAACGAAGATATGGAATTTCAAACGCACCCGTAAAACTTGCATTATTGTGGTTCATGTTGGAATTTTGTATAAGTTCAGCAAGGCATATCTGGGTTATGCGATAAGAACTGGCACATATCCTTAGTATTATTAGAATGCTTGGAATGAATAATGTAATATTGTTATGTTGTACTTTTGCCCTATCTCGATTATTTACGGAGATATGCTATATCTGCTTCATCCTTGCATCTTTGTCTTGCTCCTAATTGTTCCTTCTATTCCTTCTATTTTCCATTTATCCATGGATGCAATGGGAGAAATCGGGTTGCTGGTGAATGAGATTTAACAGTTCTGATGGACAAATTTGTTTCCGGAGTAGTTGAACGAGTCGAATCAAAAATGTTGTAAAAAGATAGAATATAATTTTCATTTATTTCGCGGAGTTCTGTTGAAAATTAGTTAGGGGGAGGGGTTGGGAAGCTTCCAAAGCGTTGGAAATGTGTACCGAAATTGTTGTGAATAAAATCACCAGTAATAGAAAGGCAGAAAAAGCGTTGCTCGCAAATTTTTTCATCTGCCCGCCGCTGCCCGTGCGGGGCCCGCACGGGCCCCTCGACGTTTTGCTACCTGGGTGAGCCATTGTTTAAAAAATCACTCAACGAATTCAAAAACACAGCTGATTTTGGGATTCCTACAAACATAAGGTCGACTTGAATGGGGCACTTGGTCAGGCGTGGTTCAGATACATTTCAGCCAATCTATAGAAAGATCACCTGAGTAGCTGAGACAGGAAAATGTTAGCTGTAACATACTGTGGCATATTCCAGTCGATAGCAATAAATAATCGGGTATGCTGCATTACGTGCCTCGTTGGATTTGGTCGTATTTGTTTATTTCGTTATTCCCTGATATCTCAAATTCGGTGGATTCAACAATGTGGTTTGTTGTTTCTTTTTTCCTTTTAATTTTCCGACAGTTTTTTAGGCCTTGGCCTCTAAATAATAGCAGGTTTCCATGGTAGTCTCTCCTGACCTGAATGCAGTTACTCAGCGAGGTACGATTTTACTGAACGCCCGGTGAATTTTGGAAGTTACTACTCAGTTGTATCAGGCATTACCCTACGAGCCCGTTGATGTTACCGAATAATAGTAAAACAATAAAGCAATATTTTAGAAAACTGAAGGTTGCATTTTCTGAACAAAATGAGTTTCACTCGCAGCGCTAGTGACGTGATTTATAATTACACTTTTTGTCAGATCCGATCAACTCAAGCTGTTTCAAGAATTCCTCGGATCTTACTCTCGGCGTAGACTTTCCTAACTTACTGAATTATCTTGGCAAAAGAAGATAGTAAAGGTTAGCATCAACATCAAATCTGTCAAAGTATATGAACCCGACCACCAATACAAAAACAATGATACGTGACAACGTGAACAAATTGAGGGTTTAGTGGGTACGTGCATTAACTTAACGCTTCCCAAGATTTACGCAACGAATATTGGACGCGAAATAAGAATACAAATAATAGCGGGAGACTGAATGCATATTATACGATTACAATAGGTTCCAACTAGTACTAAACGACACCGATGCGCGAAGGCAGCTAGGGAGGTTAAGGATCCGACCGTCGAGTGTGCGAACGAGGCGGAAGGGTGTATGGTGCCATTGGCACGCATGGGTCAACAAAATTGCAAAGAAACAAACACGACGGCATGCAGCCAGCACACGGCAGACAAAGATCTTTACGATCCTACATACAATGTGAACTAAGATTTTGGGGGAAAGTTTACACATGGTACAGCCTCTATAGCACTATTTTGCCTGATATGCATCTTGTTTGTACCCCGCTTAATCACCTTTTGAAAAAGGACCTTTCCTGGAACTCCCCGTCTCAGCGCCAGTCCGCATTTAATAGAGTTAAATCCCTGCTTAACTCTGACTTGCTTTTGACACATTTCAATTCCTCCCTTGAAATTATTGTAGCTACTGAAGCTTCCGACTACGGTATTGGTGCCGTCATCTCACACATTTTTCCAGACGGTATAAAAAAAGCAATTGTTCGCATTGCTATGACTCTGACCCTCGCTGTGCGCAATTATGCTCAGATTGAGAAGGAGGCTCTGGCAATCGTACTCGCGACCAAAATGTTCCATAAAATGCTCTATGGATGGCACTTCACACTATTAACAGATCATAAGCCCCTTCCTGGTGTTTTTGTCTCAAAGAAGGGTATACCAGTCTACAAGGCCTGCAAGGCTTGCAACGTTGGGCGACCATGCTACTCGCCTACAATTTCTCAATCAAATATCAACCCACAACAGGCACTGGTCAGACAGACGCCTTATCAAGACTGATTGACTCTCAGCGCACTCCGCCTGAGCACGCAGTGATCGCTTCAATTACAGTCGAACCAGAGATCAATAGCCTGCTCGCCTCCACAATCCGCGCACTCCCAGTTACGTCAGCTATGATTCGCGATGCCACGGCCAACGATCCTCTACTTCAAAGAGTGATCCGCTTCCATCGTACA
>JTDE01000884.1:23237-45714 GCA_014338405.1 Paragonimus skrjabini miyazakii
TGATTTTATTTTGATATTTGTGTCGAAAATATTTCTCAAAGAACCGGTTAACGTTGAACAAGAGTCAGCTGTTTGAAAACAGAAATTATCATCTTGTATTCACAGTCTCTGCAGTTGAGGACGTTATTTTCAGTGTTATTAATTCTTTGTTTGAGACAAATGTAATCCCTCAGACATCGGGCCCCAGCAAATTGTTCTATAACCTTTTGAACTCATAATTATTTGCTACTTCTTTACGCAGACAAAGTCGATATTACCGGTCAGACAGCAAGTTTTCAGCTACCACATCACGTGAAGCTAAACAACACAGCTCTATTGTCCCAGTTCTTCCTTGACTGCATTAACATAATGAAAACGAACGTTTAAAAACAATGAAATTTCACTTGAAAGTCATTTGAATGAGGAAACAACGATATAAGTGTATACGTCAAACTGCAGAGAGACAACGTCCATAACAGTTGTCCCGACAATATCCACTCATGGAATACTATTGTGAACATACCTGACTGTCAAGAGACGATGCAGTTTACCGCACTGAACGGTTAGCAATGCTATTGAGGGCAAAATGAACATGAGTTTGTTCTCTCTTTGAGATACGGTAGTTTTCATTTAGTTCGTCTGCTGCGAGCAAAAGATATTCCGATCTCATATGACCGTATTAGACACCTGGCCTATGTTTTCAATGTTTCAGTAAAAAATAGTAACAGTCTCGGTGTAAAAAGTGGAGAAACAGCTTACTATCGTAACTTCAACCAAGTAAGTTAGAATATTTATTGTTACTTCCGAACTCGTGCGGGACTAAGCATACTTAAAGTTCAATGTCAATATGATGGGTTACCTCGCTGGTATTCAGCCAATTTGAGGATCTTTTATCAGTCCTGAAACAACAATTGGACTGTCAGTTTGAATCTGCAAAACTTCGCAGTAGAGGCAGCAGACGATCATGAAAAAACCGTTTATTACTCATATCAAAGGTGCATGTTTTACACTCAAACATAGAATCAAAAGACGTTTCGGGAAACACGAGAGTACCACGTTAGTCAATATAAAAAGCCTCCTTTCCTAACAATGTTGCAGTGCCAAGGGCAACCCATCATAAGAACACCGGTTCTGGGCAGCAGATGCGTCGTAACGGTTACCTTGTAGCCGGTAATATTTACAAGTAACACTTGCGAGTAATTTTTGCAAGTCGTTATGTGCTCATAACCTGGATTCAAAGTTTACTTCGGACAAATGCCATAGCTTTCGATTATATGCCCTGGGACGTTTTCTCTTTCATTATGTGATCATAGTAATCTTCAAGGGAACAGCATTACCAATGGGGAAGTAGGTAGGCTTTATCGCAACTTTTAATGCGGTGATGATGAAAAAATGCTTTCAAATGAACCACATGAAAAATGAAGCTGATTGGCATAAAAACCTCAATGATGTTGAGGGAATAATGCATGCTGTAGCATAATGTTACACCCATATACTTGGACAATAACTGTCCACGGCCGGATACACCCTGAGTGTCTGACTCCGGACGCACATCCGTCAGCTGCTATTAACGATCGCCAAAACAAGTAAGCTAGCAACACCAGCATGCTTCAAAATAACAAACGTTCGGTTTAAGCAGGCTTAATTGCTCTAGACCTCAGTTAGAGGGGAGCTCGAACTCTGTATGACAACCAAATGGACATCAGACTATTGTCTACTGCGTCCAGCTTACTAACTTAGAGTATTTTATGTTGACTGAGTAGAGCAACGGAATGTCAGATGCGTGTAGAACAGACAGGATTCTAATGCGGTCAAAGATGCGTATATCATATTTTTACATTGCGATGAATCTGAAAGCACCAGTATTGGTACAGACAGTCAACAGTCGTGGTATTTGTAAGCCTAAAGGCTACTTTCAATTCGGTTGCTCGTAACACTGTGAAACTGGGAACTTCAGGTAACTATGTGGATTAGTTCAATTCACCATATGGCTACTCTGTAAGCAGGGTGAGAATTTATGTAAAGTTGTTCCGGGTGATTATCAATTTAAGTGGTGTTCTTCAAAGATGTTCGATCTCACCTTGTTTATTCACTTTTGTCGTGATCGACATTCCGAATAGTGTGCTTGAGGAGGCCAAGGAGCTTGATGTCGAATTATTTCCTTGAGTTAGATTGACCGACATCTCGTATACGGATGACATTTTCATGCTCAACTATCTGCCGGTGACATACACACCACGGTGAACAGTGCGAGTGACTGGGTTGGTTGGTTTCGAATTTATTTTGCACCTTCAGATCGTAAATGTTGATGGAGGACTAGGGCATTTCTACTCCAATGTTTTTTTACTGCAGGCAGTCCCCCTAGGACGGTAAATATTTTCATACAGTTTTACACCAATATCTCGTCAGTATGTAGTATTTCTGATTAGATATCAGTGAAAATAGCAAGAACGCTGGTTATCATTGCCAACCTATATCATCTGTGGCTTCGGACGGACGTCCGGTGGTCAGTGAGAAGATAGGAAAATATTGCGTGCTACTCCCGTTTTCTTCTGTGGATCAGTATAGATCCATCAATGACGAGGATGTTAACAGACGTGCGTTTGTACATTGGTATCTCCGTAATTTGACCCACATCAAGTGGAATGACTGCATGAGCAATGTAGCTGTTTGTCAGCACACATTCCGGAACGTTGAGGATTCGTGATTAACTGGTCAGCCAATCAAGTTACGCAAACTGTGATAGCTGAGTCACGATCTCTGCGTATGATATGCACGTTTCCCACATCGGACGTTATATACTGAGATCATCAAAATGTAAATAAACCTGTGTTTTGGTCGGTCAACAACGTGGTCACGAAACATGAAGGTCTTGATTGTTCCATTTATCAAAGTGTGTAGGTGTTGTCTGTCTGACTTGGGTCCTCGTGATAACCAACATAGTTTATTAGAAGCGGTATCCGAAATGGTAACCAAACGTGTCTAACGTCATACTTGTCTTCAAACCATTTCTAGTTTTTCCACTTACATATCCTTGATCAATTTCATCCTCTTTTTAGCAATATTTTCACCTTCTGAGATGTTTCAAACAACTGCCGCACACCTTAACAGTGACAAGGAATATCCTAGAAGTCGTTACTGAAGAATTTTTTTAAATTGTGAAAAAAGATTAGGCAAAAGGACTGGAAGTGTTATGACTGCAGGTATACCATCTACCGCAACACAATGCCATCTTGAATAGCGTTTTTATACAGTGATTTAAGTGATCATACTTTCGCACGCCAAGCAGACGACACCTAACCACTTAACTCAATGATATAGTCATTCTCTTCATTTCCTGTGTCCACGTTTTTGCTTGGCAACCACCCGGTGTTACCCAACTGTTGGTGGTCTCAGCGTATTGTGCTTTATATGGTGAACGCTCAGCTGGCATGCGGAATTCATTACCCGATCCTGACAGACTGCGTCACCTGATGACTAGACCAACTAGTCACGCATTCCGAGCTATCCGTAATACTCACTGACAAGCGGCCGTATTGTTCACGCAGTCATTCCACTTAACATAGGTTAACTGATGGAAACAGTGATGGTTAATCACAGCAAGTCTGCTTGTATCTTCGTTGCGAACAGACCACGTTTCCGAACCACGGACTAAAACTGGAGTTACACATACATCATATAACCTTCCTTTCGACGACAACCGAATATCTTCTCAACACCATAAATGACGCAAACCGGCAAGTGCAATTCGTACTTATGCTATTCTCGTCAATGGCTGACGAGATACTGCTACCCAAGTATGTGATGCTGTGCACAGTCGCAAGCGGATTGTCTACAACAAAGAGGGCAGGAGTGAGACTGTCACGGTCTTGCAATAGCAATTTGAACTTTGAAAGTGCGAAGCGCATTACACAAAAAACAACCCTGCCATCCACTTCCTTCAACATAGTCTGCATGCCTTCGGCAGTATCATCCGTCTACTCCAAGCCGGTAAACCTAGCGCCAAGAAGAAGCTCAACACCGAGCTCACTGGAATTCTCAAGCGCACATTCCAGAATATCGTCGATGACAAAATTAGACAGGAAGAGGTAGGTCGGGCACCCTTGACGAATACCACTAGAAGTGATGAATGATCGAGGTAGTTGTCCATAAACCATCACCCTGCTTGCGTGGTAGGTGTACGGTAATCTTAACAAATATGGCGTCACTGATTGCAGTTCTGCAATTTGTCAGATAGAAGTGATACATAAATCACCGACCCTTTCGTCCTTACTAACATTCTGTTTGTTATGAGATTTTGTTCTACCTCATTCCACTTCAGGTCTGGTATTTGCCTACGGACCATGTGGTTCCTTTCGAATTTCTCTGCCTTCTGACGTGATAAACATAGCACTCATGGCCGGTGGATTAGTTGGCCATTTGTTCAGCTGCGTTGCTGTCAAGACGTTTGATTTACGGTCTACCATCCGATGTACGCATATTTTGCTGATTGCTGGTTGGATGTTTGCTTACCCAGCCACCAGACAATTCGTGGATTCAGTCAAATTGTTACCCATATTGTGCGCATTTTTCGTAAACGGTGTGGCAACTGGACTACTGTTTACCGCAATGGCTGTCCACATGAACCGCTCAAAATCCCTACTCGGTGATTCCGTTTGTGTCACGCGCATACCTCAGATTGGAATCGCCGCAGGTGCTGTTGCCATTGACACTTCATTGCACGCAGTCGGCTGGGAATATAGTATCGTGATGTGCCTGGCATTGAGTGCTATGGCAGTATTTTTATGTGATGCACTTCATAACGTGCCCTTGAACTCCAGTGAAATAAAACACTACTCTGGAGCGCAAGATCACTTTTCTCAACCGGTAAGTACTGTTTCGGCGTTACAACTATGTTGAATTTTTAGTAAAGCTTTTGACTGAAGCATCGAGTTGCGTGATGGCGTTGTATTTGTTCAACACGCGTACTAGCAAATGGAATACATTGGTTTCAAATTTTGTGACGTCAACTTTTATGACTTTATGTCTGTAAGTTTGAACTATTAATGTTGTTGATGAGTGTGCTGGACAACTTCTAAATTGTCACTCATCTGACAGGACTAAAGTGTTATTTCGAACTAAGGGTTTTGTTTAAAAATCTGCAAAACTGTTTGCGGTTTGCAGTTCTAAATTTCCAACATGGACAGTCACCTGATTTTCATATATTTAGTGATGAATGGAGACAAACTTTTTACAGTGTCTGGGCCAAGAGTATGCAATTTATGCTCTGTGCACTCGACGTGAGCAATGTTTACTGCACCATCTCTGAATTATCTGTTTCTGTAGTAGTTTACACTGTCTTCCAATTGAGTAATGTCACAACCATATCCATTTTTAAATATTCTGAGGCATTTAGCCACGATCTATCTAAAAATGATCTCATCGACTCCTCATTATCGGCGCGCTCGTGTACGTGCCCGAATGTGATACTTGGGATACACTGCTAAACACATGCACTGTTCAGCTGTTCTACTTTTTCCACCTATCGTTATTGGTGAACTGGATCAAGCGAACACAGGGTTTTTAATTCCCCATCCGTGTTGGATGCACGCTCGCAAAACTCCCTGATGAACCAAAGATGTTTAATTGGTCTGTCGGTTAAGGGACTTGTTGGGTATGAACGTAACTGTGACACAAACAATTTAGTTGTCCTGAATGGTCAGGCGAGCGCTTCAGTCTGGTGACTTCTTAGCTAATGACACTGGCGATCAGATCGACAGTATAATTGGCTCCACAAGGGAGCGGTCATTAATCGGTCAAAGGTTGACATGCGTATGCACCTGTGTGAGTTCATCTACTGAAGACGGAAAAATAAACCTATCAAACGGCGTGTTCGTGCACGTCACATACGAGTGCATGATGTGTGTCTGATTTGGAAAGTCAACGCATTCACTGAAGAGTAAACAGTAAGCTTGGAAATAAAAAGTTGTATTGATCCTGATAGAGTTGAGGTCAGCATGGTTTATGCTCATGCTTATACACTACTCATATGCAATGTTATTTTGCAGGAAAATGCTGAAATGAACAATACGTGTGCCAATCAATTCCCTTATTTTGCATTTGTCTGAAGGAACTGATAATCACTTATTGTTTTTGCTATGAAATTACTTCGTAGAAAACGGTCACAAACACTGAAACCGAACACACTGGTTGAATTCATTGAACAAACAACCTCGTTGAGTGTCCACTACCCACGTTCATTCGGTCTACACGTCTGCTTTATTAGCACACACACACACACAAGAATTCATAGCCGTAGCTAGTAAATCTGAGTTTGAGAGTCTCATCAGGTTCGCAATGTAACCTTCGCTATTCAAAACAAACTGAGAAGTATTTTGTGTGTGTGTATGTGTGAACATTCGTTAGTCCGTGTCCTTCATGCATTTAGGTCCATAGACGTGCACATCAAATATGTTTTCATATCTTTCTGTTAAAACATTAAAAGAATGTCTTCTGTCCTCATAAGCAACGAAAAAAAACATGTAAGTTTATTCTCTTACAATGGTTATAATTTCAAACAGGCCTAATAAATCTCAATTTTCCTGTCCTATAAATATCCGGACACCCTTATCTATGATGAATTACGGTCATCTAGAACGGAAAGCGGTTCCTCTATTACAATATATTTAGTTCCTTTCATTCCAAGCAGTTGTTGTTTTACAACATGCCGACTGTTCTCTGTGTATCGTTCAATAATAGGTTTTAAACACGTTTCAATCGCGGTGTACTCACTTTGCACTGGGACTGGTGCCTAGAGATACTCAGGTTGCCGGAATTGGGAAGGATGTGAGATGCAGTTCGGCTGTCGATATATCGTCAACCAGAAAGACATCAACGATTAATTAATTCTCTGCTTCTCCTGACGTGTGCTCTAAAGAGTTGCGTATCAGTGCTTTACAGTAGCACTTCACAGAATCTTGAGGGAATTTAGGTTTTGCTTATTCCAAAATCCATACAGTTGCCACGATTAATTGATTATCGAAAAATCTAGCGTTTACTGTTGGCAGAGAAGTATGTGTCATTAACCGAAAAGCGGACGAAGGTAATCACCGGTGATGGAAAACAGTTGAACTTCAATAAATCTTCTGAATGGATGCATTCCTGACAAACTTTGGGGATGAATCTAACAGTGCACAACAGGAACCTTCGGTGGTGGCTAATCGATGAACTTATTGGCTACAGGTTTCAACAGTAAACACGACATGGTTTGTTGAAAAGGGAAGGACTATACGCAGTTTTATAGAATCATATTTTCACATCACAGTTGTTGTGTTCAAGAACGACGGAAAATACCAGTATTAAGTAAGCTTTATTAGAGTAACCGTTTTCACGATACGTTACAGAAAATCTGTCAGTCCACACAGCACGGGCATCCGCTGCCCGCATGTGTCATCGATCCCCTGAACGTCAGAGCAATCTGACTGGCCAACTGCATTGCTCACTGGCATTCGATTGGACACAACACCACCTCTGCCCTCCGCGTCTGCCATTCCGTATTTCAGCGTTCGATATTTTGTCCGTCTCGATCTTCGTGGAAGACTTTGAGTTCTTGGTATTTGATCGCTTACTACCGGCTCAGCGATTGCGGGTTATTCCCTAGGTTTCGTGTTCTTTAACGCAGTACACACCCGTCTTGCATTGACCATGGAATTGTCATCCAATGTGTAGGTTCCTGGAGCTCTCACTTCTCTCACTGTCACCAGTGCAAAAAGCGAACTTTCGCTTCTTTATTGTTTTTTTTCACTCTCACGTGAGTGCCTACTGTGCATTGATTTCCTGCTTTTTTGTAGCTCTCTTGGTACCTTCTTCTCCTCTCCAATTCTTCTTGATTCATTACCGATCTTTGTATGTGCGCCGCATTAGTTTTGCTGGTGTCACACCTGTAGCAGTATGTGGTGTGGTTCTGTAAGCTGCCAGTGATGTCGGGTACGCTGAGTCCCAAGATTCACCTTCTAGTCGAGCTGACTCTATCATTTCTTTCAGCGTTCGATTCAGGCGTTCCACCATTTCATTAGCCAAAGGGTTGTATGGAGCAGTTCACACATGATGGATATCATGATGACTCAAAAACTGACTGAATTCGTAGCTGCGAAACTGCGGTCCATTATCAGTTACGATCTCCTCCGGTAAGCCGAATCGAGCGAACAAGTGCCGTAACCAGTTAATAATGGCAGTCGTTGTAGTTTCTCCAAATAAATGAGCCTCCGGCCATTTTGTATAAAAGCAAATAGTCACAAGAACATTCTTTTTATTTTGTGGAACGTTTTCAAACGGGCCCACTGTGTCTATTGCCAACTTCACCCGAGGTTGCATTGGGTATTCGATGGGCTGTATGGGGACACCGATAGGTTTTGAACTCTTATCAGAATGCTGGCAAGCCGCACAATCCCTAACAGCGGTTTCCATGCTCGAATTCATACGCGGCCACCAGTAGTATTCACGAATTCATGCCTTGGTTCTCACAATACCGGGATGTCCTTCATGTCCACTTCTAAGTATATCCGCAATGAGAGATTCGAGTATCACGAAGCGGGCCCCACGTGACAGATTCTTGTTAACGACAGTTAATTCGTCTCGTATAGTATGATGAGGAATCAATTCTGTCTTCAGAAGCTTTCGATCGGGCCAGGAGTTTATTACATGCTGCTGAACTTCTGTAAGTAGCGAATCGTTGACAATATACTCTTGGATACGTTTTAAAGAGATCGTTCCTGTACATCTGTCGTTCAAACACGAAGTCATTCTGTCGTCATCAATGTCTTCAGTTTCCCCCTGATTGGCAATAGGTAAACGTGATAGCGCATCTGCCACTTGATTTTGGGTACCGGAAACATGCTGCATTTGGAAATCGTAATTGAGTAGTCGAGCGTACTATCGGCTGATGCGAATGGGCTTTTGAATTTTATTTCCCCGACAGAGTAACGACGTAAGGGAAGCGTGATCAGTTCGTAATATAAAGCGACGACCAAATAAATACAGATGCCACTTTTCGCATGCCCACACACAAGCTAGGGCTTCTTTCTCTCCTGCGGAGTAATTCACTTCAGTGGGTGATAATGCTCGTGAGGCGTACGCCACCACACTTTCAATTCCATTTTGGGGCTGCAAAAGAACAGCACCTAAACCAACATTGGATGCATCAGTAGAGACAAACGTGGGACCGTTCTCATCGAATATGGCCACGATGGGTGCCGAAGCAACCAAATTCGAATAGTCCGGTAAGCAGTCTCTTGTACTTTGCCCCGAACGAAATCAGTATCTTTCCTGAGTGTTCCACGCAGCGGTTCCGAGACCATGGCAAAATTACGAAAATGTTGAAGGTAATAATTACAGAGACCTAAAAATCGTCTCACCTCGTCACTTGTTCGTGGTTTAGGACAGTTCAGAATTGCAAATGTATTTTTGGTACATGGCTTCACACCTGCGTTCGATATGGTATGGCTTAGGAACTCGATGTCCTGTACTTTTTCTTGCTAATATCTACAAGACGATGAACGGTTCATCATAATGATTGTTCAATATGCTTATCTGGTGACAGAAATGTTGTTTACACCAGAGCGCATTAATCCATTGATTTGACTGACTCACAGTCCAAAACGGAAACAAACTGACAACTGTTGTGGTCACGCGGCCAGACAAATGTGCGAAAGTTGATGTGCTTTTGTCTCCAAATTGTGAATGGTGGATGCTGTCCAAGACTAAAACTCCGCAATCACATCTACACTATATGATCAATAACAAAAGTTCTCAGTGAACAGTGCAGCCACATTCCGTTCCAGGTAATCAAACTAAACCTTATATTGAGGTGTTCTTATACATATGGGTACAAAACATGAGACTTTTAAGTTACTACGTTGTTACATTTTCTACTGTTGAAACACCCCCCTACAAACTATGTGGATTTTGTCATACCATATACATGCAGACAATTAATAATTTCTCTGCATAATTAGGTGAGATAAAGGAAAAAACTGAAGTCTGTAATTTTTGAAGCGAAGGGTGAAGTGAAAGTTCTAATCAACAGTGTTGACAGAATGGAAGTCTGGTACTTGCCAGGTAGCCGTCTGCACCGCTATTTCACCTCAATGGTCGGAAATTCTGTGATTTCCATATGGTTTCATCATTTTTGTTTGTCTAAGGTGACTTTGTTTATAGTTCGCTAATCCGTTCATTAATTATGACGGTCGTTGTGCGGAGGTCCTTTCTGTAGTGAGATCTCACTGTAAGGATTTTTTTGATTGGAGAATGTTCAGCCAATTCATGTTCGACTGCAAGCTCTTACAGACGGGATTATGATCAAATCGGTTCCAACCAATCATAGACGACAGTCAACTGCCGTTGATTGTGTAGCTCTTTCAAACAACCGAGGTGCTAGCTACAAGGCCGTGGAACAACGCAACAGCGAACTGGCCAACCACAAAGCGAGAACGCTTGAAGTTTAACAGCAATCTCAAATACTGTTGTTCCGATACAGAAAGGTGCTGTTTTTCTATTAGATTGAGATTGGTTAGTGCCGCCGGGATTTCTGTTTTGATTTTCTTCGATTTGGCAGCTCAGTACGCAACACTTTTTTTAGCGATAAATTGATCGATGTGTTCATCGATATTGTAGCTTTGATATACCTTTCTGTCGGAAGTACTCAACCTGACTGGCCCTTTTGAAATGCGCCTCCAATGATTAAAGTGCAGAAACCACCTCACAATTGTGTCTTCCTCGCTCCCCGATACTTGACTTTTTGATGCAGTCATAGATGTTTACTTAACGGAAAGCGTTTGTGGTTAATCAGCTAGAAGACCTCATGGAGACCGCCTAAGGTAGATTTTATCCTAACCACCCAGCTACTTGCGGTATTTAGGCACTTAATCCATGCCCCACTCGATCGCAGTGGCCACAGAGTCATCGTCTTTGATATAGTTAACCAGGTGCACTTAATCCCCTTCACAAGTAATTTCTTAAGGAAGCAGTAGAAAGCTAACTGGGAAGGCTTAACTTAGGAAGTGTATGGGTTAAGTTGGTCAGAAGTTGCAGCCAACCTGTCAGGTGTTCAATGGCGATTTGTCGTATTTGTCTTAAATAGAGTTACCAATAGGTATGTTCTTGTGAAGCGGCGAAAGCTACATAGGCTCCAAAATCTAACCAGATTACACATAAATGAACTCATTATCTTCCAGATATCATTCTGGACTACAAATCGATTACTACTACACTCATGGCCAGACAACAAAGGCAGTGTGAAAGGCTAAACACCAGTATCGGTTTGAGTTATATATTGAAGTTAAAATCCATCCAAACTTACTGTACAACACTGTAGATACATGCACCAGAAATTGTTTTGCGTGATGGAGATGTCACTTCTTGACAGTATAATCGACGATCAGTTAAACGCTTGCATCCAGGGCCGTATATTTTCGCCTGATCTTCCTCGTGGATTCTGACATTGTTCTTCATGCTTAAATAATTTGTTCATAGCCAAATAGCGATGGATAAAGCGGCAAATGGAGGTAGATTAATGGATGTTACCTTTCCAGGTTTCCCCAAAGCCTTCGGAAGTTAACGTTAGAATTCCATACATGAAACATCACCCCTGTGGTGTTCATGACCTTATACTTTTTTGCATCACGAAGTACTTCAGTGTCAGATATCTTGTTATGAGGCTTAGTGACGTACTATGTCAATAGTTTGTTGTAACTGGCGGTGAATCACCAAGTTTCACTTCAGGCCAGAGGTTATTCTTATTTTTTCATTCTTGAGTTATCATTGTTGTTCGGTCTCACACCATTAGTATACGCTGATGGTGTGAAAATCTTACAAATAGTGGTTTGTATTAGTGAAAGTTAGAACCTTCAAGTTGAGTTTGCCGGATTGCACTGCTGAGTCACAATCAATTGACCTACAGTTAATTCATTCAAGTGCAAGGTGATGTTCGCTCTACTCTGCGCGGCGAAAAGGTAAGTGCCATCGTTCGTGAACCACACTCAAGAACGATCATGTTAGAATATCACAGTCTACTTGTTAGTAACGTCTTGATGACAAAGAAAGTGTACTAACTTGGTCCCTTGGGATCCTTTTGGGTTAGAAAGCCTTATTTTGATATTCAGCTGGCTAGTATGTCTCACCTTGAAACAAATATTCCAGATTGCATTACATTGCACACAAAAGAACGTACGAATGTGAATTTTAGCTACAAAGTTTGCCTTTTCAACTTGTTCAGTCTTTAAAGGCTTAAACTAACGCAATCATCCATTTATCGTCGATAGTTTATGCGATCTTATTTTTTAACTTCATACTGTACCATCTCTTGTAACATCCTGTGAGGCACATTGTTATTCCTGTCCAGAATTACTCTTTCACTGAGGTCACTCGTTGAAATTACAAAACCGGAAGGATCGAATTAAATACAGACACTATTCCTCCAACGTTAGAACATGTCCAGTCTGAAACATTAGATGAATCTATTGTGGCGTTTTGAACATTGGATGACGGTACAAAAAAAATTCACTCCTCCCCACATCTGCACTCTGCGTGTCCATCTGCGCAGCTTTAAGGTGGAGTTCGAGCTTTAATGATAGCGTTGATAAATCATTAGCCATTAAATTATGTTTGTTTTATGCTTGATTCCCATATATGAATCACACCTCTCGTTCAGCATTCTACTTTCATCTCACCCCATTAGGAATATTGCCCCTATGAACCCTGCTCCTATAAACTCTATTCACTGTACACGCTTTTAATGCTGTCCAGCACAAACCAAGATGCACACGATCAGCATAATCTTATTCTAGCTCTTAACATTCGAATGATTCTTACATCTTTATCCAATTACAGACAGTTTGGTTGTAGTCGTCGTCCATCCTACTGAGCTGAGTAGGAGCACGTTTACTTTTCATAAAATCTCTAATGGCATATTTAATAGAATAAATAGAGCACGCGTTACCTGTAATACTATTTCAAATGATTACGTGAAAACTAGAAGACGTTGCACTGTCTTGATTCTGTCCTAATTGTCTAAGTGGATTTGACTAATCGGTTAATAGCTCTAGTTACGGTTTGTATTATCCGAAGTAAGGCTACATTTTCTGACTCAACATCACATTTTTGATCAGACAAATATGTTTCAGGAAAAATAACCCAAAAAATAACTAACATTCTATTAATTGTTCAATTTCATTTATTTATATTGTCCATGGACTTCGCCAGAAGATATTATGGTGTGATTCACAGTCCATCTCCTGTACGAAATGATATAAAGTGAAACAAAAATCAATACCAAAAAGGATAAAAGAGGGTTAGTTGGAAGGATTGGAAATGTGATGAATGCAAACAAACCATTGATTGTGGTACGTTGCCATCTCGGATAACGTTTCTATTCAGTAATTTGTGTCATCACAAGGATCCATCCAAGCATGTGACAGTTTATTAAATGAAACATTCAAATCCTTCACATTTTGTGTCCAAGTTGTTGATTGACCACAACACAAGTTTATTCGGCTAGCGGTGGTGTCCAGTACGGAAAACGTTGAGATGATACGAGAAGTACATGACCAAACAGTCACAGTCTGTACAACCTGGCAAGTCCATCAACTAATCTCGCATTCCGAGCGTTTCGGAATATGCGATGTAAAACGACCACATTGCTCGAACAATGATTCCACCTGATGTGGGTCAAATGACGAAACCACCACTAAGTAATCACAACAAGTCTGCATATATATTCTTTGTGAACGAACCATGCTTTTGAACCAATAGAGCAAAACAAAAGTCACATATTATATATACTCCTCTTCAGCGATAAACGAAGGTCTTTTCGTTATCACAGACGATGCAGATCGACGTATAAGTGGGGTGAACACTCAGAGAAGGCCTTCTAACTAAAACATTACGACAACTGCCTTGGCATCGCAAGTATCCTATACATCACAGGGTGATGTATTTAATGGTGTACTTGCCTTTGCAACATTTCTACTTTACCCGTTTGGCCTTGTTTTTTTTATAAACTTTGACCCCTTTTGGTAATTTTTTTAGGTTATTCCACATCAGTATAGTGTTGAAAAGTTTTTCGTGCCACAGCACCTTCTAGTCGAACTCATACTCGATACAAATGAATAAGACGGCCAAAACAGTTGTGGAGTTCTAGCTAAAGAATAAACATCGATAAATGTGAACTTTTATTGAAATCACATATCCCACAGGCGAAAATTAGCTGCATTGCAATATTCTAAATTTGAGTAATTTTGTATGCTTTAACATCTATTTCTAAACAAAAGATAGTTGTGAATAGTTCTGTGATGTTATTCTATCAATTAGGTTCATTTAGTCTACAACTAACATATAATTTATTTTTTTCATCCAGTTCTTTGACGAATCCAGTCACGTGAGTGACGACGTTCCACATGGCATAAATGCCCCTCCTTCTACTCCATCGTTTGGTCTTACGGTTGGCCGATCACAGACGACTCCGATGCTAAGGTACATCGGGGTATTGGTGTGCTTCCAACATTTGACCGGTCTATGCATGTTATCCTTACCGGAAGCGATCTGTCTGAACTTGGCTAGCTACCCACGCTACAATTTCTCCGTTTATCTTGTGCTTACTATGCTCGGATTGTGCCTGGGCAACTACTTCGGCTACAGACCAATGGGAATGCATCAACCTATCTTGATTACAAGCCTGGTGTACTTTCATGTAGCAATACTATATTATGTAAGTTTGTTCACATTTGATAGAGCGTGTTGTATCAGGACGCAGTAGTCTAAATCCAGTTTACCGACTGAGTTTATTGGGTTTTGTGTTTGCGCAATTTGCACCTCCTTATATTTGGTTCCTACGTGTCGAACCCCAATCACATTTGAACATAGTTTTCACATAAATACAAACCTTTTCACATGGTCGAATTTGAGCAAAAGCATCATATATTCTCCACCACAAATCATTGAGGCATTATTTCACTTCACTACTTCACGATCTTCGGTCATTTTTGATTTCCAATTGAACTGGTTAATCAACGATGATTCAGTTCGGTGAAGCACTGGTATGTTTCATCAACCGAACTTCAACTTAGCCACCGAAGAGCTGAAGAAGCACTCATGAAGTGGGGTCGAATTCAAATCACACCGTCTGTTCGCGAAAGTGATTAATATTTTGACGAAGCTACATAGTAAAAGGTCCAGATTCGAGCTCCACTTCTACTAATGCTTATTATACTGTTGAGCGGGATGGAGTTGAATTCTGGGCTTCACGTGCATAATGGCTACATGTTGACCATTGCACCACTGACTACATTCTAAGCATGATCGTAAGATCACACTTAAATGTTCAGGCATATCGACAAATGCGTACTCCGATTATCTTGTCATCTGCCCTCAAAGTACTTATCAGTGTCATGTTCAGCAAGATCTTCAGTTTGTCGATTCGAGTTTGCTGACCTGTTATTGTATTTCTATAGTACAGACGATTGGGTAACCGAGGCAACTTGATGATCTAACCAAATCCATTGAGTTAACTAACAGGGAACTTGTAGTTGTTATTTTTAAGGTGATAGCCTACGCCAGTTACTGCTCACAAAGTCATTCTGGGTGTCCTGATGTGTTCGAGATAAGTGTGATTTAGGTTAATTGGCTTCCTCATTAAAGTAGACCCCCAATCGATTTTATTTAGAAGAGATAGCTAACGTATGTGTTTCATACAGACGCCATTGACGTTGCGAAACCCATTAATCAGTTGTATGTGTAGTTAGGAACAGATATAGTAAATGATAACAGGGTTGTGACGGCTAACCACCACGTTACCGGTGGTCAATAGAACCAACTGCCTGCAAAACTTTCCTAACCCTTTTGAGGTTGCTATTAATGTTTACCAATCTGGCCGATCGACTTTATCCTTTAAATAATGAAGGTGCAACTGTCATAGAGAGCAAATCAACAAACCACTATTTCGAATACCAACCAACAGTAATTCCAAGTAGTAAGGGTTGTTTTATTTGTTACCAAGAACTGGTTTAAAGTTTGCATCGTACACAATCAGTATCAACCATTTCTTTCTGATTGAAAAAAAATTGGGCCAGATGTGAGTTGCACTAAATGTAGTGTGCTATGAAGTGTAACGGTTAGGTAACTCTTGACGTCAGTCTAACTCGCCGTACCTCACTGGTAACTACTCTGGCAACCAGTCACACTGTCTTAGGTTTGAGTCTGGTTGCACGTGCAATCCTGTCCAGGTTTTGGCAACCCGACAGTGTCTAGTTTATGTGTGACCATGCACCTCACGTGACAGTAAACATTTGATTGCATATAAGCTAAGAATCTAACGTCCATTTGCATTAAACTTAATTAATTTTTCTGTGCACGAACATCATTGTTTAATTCATTCTAATGTTAGTTTTTCTGTGAACTATAGCTTAGTAGTAATTGAAATAACTTTTGCATTAAAGACTTTTAGTAAGTCCCTGCTAGACGATTTTTGGGTTCATGTCAGTGCATCTAATCATCTCTCTCTAGTTGTGTGAATATGTCGTCTTGGCTCACTGCGTTGCCTTGGTTCTATTGATCTAAGCAACCAGCAGCTGCAACTCGTAGACTGCACTGGTATATACGGGTACCAATTTTTTAACAATATGGCTGAACAAAATGTTTAGGTGCAATTCCGGATGACTGAACTGAACAGACAGTTGACAGTGACTGTATTCATTCATTGCCATTTTTACTAAAACTCTAACTGGTAAAAAAATTTAATACACAACGGCAACTATTACGCAAGCAAGTGGTTGCAGCAAACTTTTCAGGTGATTATCATCATTGAAAGGAAGGGTATCTAATATCTTCATGCGTTGTGTTTTGCTCCATGATTCGTAAGCGTGACCAGTTTTGGATGAAGATATTAAAAGATTCGCGATTTTTGACTATCGTTGCCTTCGCCTATTAGCTCACATCGGGTTGAATGAATTGATGAGCAATGCGGCCATTCGTCCGATCTTATTCTGGAACGCTCGGGACGCGCGATCTAATGGTTGACTGATCACTTTGCACATCAAGTGTCTTAAGCGTATCTACATATTCCACGTATACTGTCTGAACTCCTTCACGCCTGATGAGTACTCGAGGCCTTGGTTTATAAGACTTGGACACTACTTATAATTTGTAGCAACTTTCACATTTGTGTGGATTTCTCATCAGTTTGAAGTAAATCTGTAGTTTACAATTGGTCGTGAAGTTCTGATATCGGGGTAACCAACTAAAGATAACAAACCGCCTGCTGTTACTCTTGTCAGGATGGTATTGTAACCTGAACATAGCTCGCAAGTGATTGCATCCGAACGTTACAATTTACTTCTGCATAATGGATGATTAACTGAGCAATAAGTTGCAGTACCACATCACGTGCACGTGAACTGTAAGTCCAGGTTTGAGCAAACATGTAATGCTACTACTAAGCTGTTAACAAAAGTATACTTGAACCATCCTTTCAACAGCAGCCGGTTGAAACCAGTCCGGATGCGAAAACTTTTGGAAGGTATAATTTATATCACGTTTATCTGTTAATGCCTGCTGAAAGTACGATAATTGACAACAATTAGGGCTGGCATGTCTGGCTGCATTACAGTTGGATTTTGTTTGTGTGAAAATATTTCAAAGAAACTCAGATAAAGTAAATCCCTCATCTTACATTTTGACTTTATCTATCGTAACATATTTCCAAGGTCGGCTGAAATCTCTAAAGAAAATGCTTTCTCTTAATTTTTGGTTATTTTCCACTGTTTTACAAAAATCGATGCTCCAGAACTGGTTTCTTTACTGTTTGGATTCATCAGTTTGAGATAGTCTAAATGGGGGAACAAACCGGTCATCTTCTGCGTCACGAGTCAACATTCTTATTTGTTAGGTCACCAGTTCTATGAGTGTTGTTGGTAACGGGGGAATTTGTATGCATATGAGTTACAGTTTATTTACACTAAGCATTACAAATACCACTTCGAGCTCTTATGGCCTTAGCCAGTGAAAATTGGCAATCAGATGTGAACTGTGTCCACTCCCACTAACGGAGTGTAAACAAACTATGACTCAAGTGTACACAAATTCCCCCGTTACCAACGATACTCATAAAACTTGACCTAACGAATAAGAGTGTTGACTCGTGACGCAGAAGGTAGCCGGTATGATCCCCCATTCAGACTATCTCTACCTCATGAGTCCAAACAAGAACTAAACCAGTCTTGGAGTGTCAGTTTCAAGGTGTACATCAAGTAACATTACAACTTTTATCCTTTTACAAAGGGAAGCTTTACTAAGGTTGGTCAGTATATGCCACGACACCCAGCGCAACAACATTCACAATGTCGAATCATGCATATATCTGTCAACCAGGATTGTCCTCTCCCAATTTTTGCATAAACAACCAACTCAGTCAGCCCAACAACCACACCGTTACATTATATCTTGTTTCTTATCGATACCATCTGTGTGTCAGACTAAAACCCTAGCTGAATACGCTGTATACCACGCTACATCGATTGACGATGGTCTAGCCTGAGTACATGCTTTACAAACCATGATTTCTGACACGCACTGATCCACCGACTAACATCTAAAACATGGCAATTGTATTAAGTTAATCAACACACACGATCCATTAGCGTTAGGTTGTACCACGTTTGCTGTAATACAAACATTGACAATTCTTCAAGCTCCGCTGCTCTGCTACACATCCAAACTCAAGCATGTATGTTTCGTTTGTCACCTACTCAAACGCATCAGTTTTATTTAACTGATCCGTGATGGCGTCTAACTACATATTGTTTTTGATGTGTTGTGTGGTCATCAATTACGGAATTTAAACGGAGGATTTTTGATCGACCTCAATAGATCAGTCCGGATTCTGCTGTCTAAGTAGTTCCCAGACCTTACTGAATAGTGACTAATGTTGCAGGTAGAAACCGTAGTTCTTCGAGGAATTGAGTTGCCAGTCGGTTGAGATTGATGCGAATTTGTATGAACTTTTGGGTATGCACGTGTGTGTGAATTGTTGAGCCTGTTTACCAAAGCTCTTGTCAAACATAGCAGGTGAACTCTGAAAATTATAATGATAGATAATGAGCTAGGCAGTAAGTTTAAAAGTTCCATTATTGAGTATGTGTTGTTAAAATCAATATTCAGAGTGCTAAATGCAGATATGTCTCTGTTACACTTGACACACACTTGACTTGATTTATGAACACAGGCGCCCTGTGTCAAATAGTAGTGACATACTATGAGAACTTGACGACGGAAAAAAAAATGTTCATTACAAGTTTTCAAACATGGCACCGCGAACCACGTTACTAAACCCATTATTTAAAACAGTGTATAATCATAACCTCTTACTTAATTGTGATTTATACAAAACTATCTTTTTTTCTAGTGTAAGTGGACCTCCGGTTCCTTCATTCCAAACTATATGATCTTGCCGGTCCTGGTGCTTCTCAGTAGTGCTACGTCAATGGGATGGACTCAATTTCCATTGCTGTATCCGTTGCATAACTTGCCAGCACATACAGTAGACGATATGATCAAAAAAGTGTTTACAATATGGTGGAGTTTTGGACTGTTTTACTCCATTTTCATCACACTTTTACAGTACACACTTAATTATCTCATTTTATTTCTTATTCTCACTCAAACAAACTTGATTGCTGCTGTGATATTGCTTTTATTTTTTGAAAAAAGGCAACCGAATTCTTTTTCTATTGGATTTTAACAATCCGCATCTAAAATATAATAAAGTACCACATGCATTCCGTGACCAGCTGCACGGATTTCACCTCATGAGTTTTGCAAACAGATCTAACATAACCAAAGGTTAGGTTTATGTTCTGGTCTCCGTGAGACTTTACAAAATGTCGCAGATATACTGAACAATGACATGCGAATTTTGATCATTCACTCGATGAATAACGAAGACTCACGGCAACTGATTGAATTTTCCGCCGACAAAGTTTTACACATCAGTGAGGTGGTGAAGCTAAGTGTTATGAAGCACTTAGCCTGCTCCTGTCTTTTATTGCAAAACAGCGGGCGGGCCTCCGTAGACGTCTTGTGATGGGGGGCGCACTTCTTAGTTGAGACCTCAAACCAGCCTGAGGACAAATTTCTGAAATGTTAGCACGTTAATTTCATCGAAAATTTGAATCTATTCTCCTGCTTGTATCATAATGACTCGTAGTCAGTAGAACGAACAACATAAGTAGGTGAGGATGGTTAGGCTTACAAAAATGACACATTTATCAAACGCTGCATGAATTCAACGGAGCAGCGATCAACACACTTATTTGGTATTTGTATGGGTCGCAGTTCGACTCCAAGTGGAAACGTGGATAGCCACCAGCGATGATCAACATACAAGCCGGCGCTTCTTTTAAAACTGCTTATTCACATGTGAGTGCTGTTCAAAATCTAAGAAGGCAAAACCGCTTTGGCATAAACAAATAAAAACAAGTTTTGAACAAGTCTTAACCTGATCTCTGACTTGGATTGATTCTACCTTGAACAGACTATTAAACTAGTCAGCAGGAGCAAATTACATCAGTTGCCTACTGAAACCTTTGAACATTGATGATGGACTGATAATCGACGTACATGTTAGATTCATTTTCACATTAGCTCGTCCAATCTGATGCTTTCATGCTGAAAGTTCTCAGCATTACAATGACAGGAATCGGAATTTAAAACCCAATTTACAGACTACCCTACTGCCTTAACTCAAAGTAGTTTGTCATTGAACCCGCTAAATTGTTCACGAACCGAATGCGAAATGCTCTCTTCAGCAGTACACGCCAGGGGAGTGAATGCCGATTAAATTTCTTGTCATCTTGGGAACAAAACAGTTGTTGAATGTCGTTATGATATGTGGTCATTGCAAGTGTGTTGTTTGAAAATGTATCCAATAGTAGCGAAAATAGAGCAGGTATGTTACACATCATCGATTAAGACTACAGTATTTGCACCGTTGCACTACATTTGCAGCAAATGGTTTGTAGGATACGTGAAGTGAATGGACGCATTGCTAATACAAAGGTAACTCCCCAGGTATGTGGTGTGAAAGTTAGTGTTATGACGATTTTTGTTTGCTGATCAGTGAAATTACCTTAGTGCCATATTTCAAGAGACAAGTTAAGCTATTGCTTACCTATGTGGTTGTGTGACAAAAAGTATTTTTATAACTCTGAAAGTGATCAATAACCCTATATTTTTGCAATTATAAAAAGTACATGAATTGTCAACACGGTTGTGGTAGGCTCCTGACATTTGTATAAAATCTATGGGAGAAAATGCAGCAAGGAAGCCGATAGTTGGAGGTATAGACCGTCAAATGGAATCGTTTCTGAGATGTTCATAGCGAATGGAAATTACAGCTAGGTCCCCTCACAAGTACACTTTACGTTCTCTTGAGACCGCATATTTTGGTTGAACGATTTCCGACGATTACTTTTTATAAGCAGGAAAACTAGCTTGCTACGGGATGGGCGAAATAGCGGCTATTGAGGAGAAGGAAGAGGGATGTATGGACTAACTTTACTGACTGTCCGTTCCAGGAGAGGAAGATGTATGACAAAGTATGCGTCACTTGAGCTTTAACTTTGAAATTTTGATTGTAACTCTCAGTTGAACACCGCGTGATTGTTGTCATACATATTGCACAATTTATTGCAGCTTTGTCGGCCCACTCTCTGTGTTTTGATACTGCGTAAACACTAGCTCCTAATTTGAGCTAAGTACAACTGCTACTAATATTGCGTATTTCAAGCTATTACAAAAACATACCAAAATATATTCCATAGTTCCAACAGTATATGTATACATAGGGAAAGCCAAAGTCACGAGAAGTAATAAACTTGTGAAAGACAAAAATAGTTAAAATGCCACATACTCCTCTCCAAAAGCTGCTCGATGCGGCAACAAAATGCGAATTACGAACAAATAAAATGCGTTGGAGGCAGTTATGGTGATTGCGACCTCTGTTGGGAAGTTCAATAGGAACAAGGAAACGGTTTCAGCTGGAGATTTTTCACTTCTCTTTTAGAAAGGGAACTTGTGGATCATTTATAACATTGCGATGATCTAAATGATCCGCGGTTTCAATATGGATAAAAAGGAGAAAATGCTTATACGGTGAAAAACATTCAATAAACTTTCGTCAGTATACAGACGTTCTCAAATGTTTTCAACCATTTTCAGAAGTATCAGAGGCAGCAAGAAACGATCGATCAGTATGCCATACCGCTGAATAAGTTGTTTATCGCATGAAGTGTTTAAGATTGTGTGATAAGTTGCCAGATAAGTAACTAGCCAGTAAACACGCCGACTCTGGCCTGGAGTCGGTCCGACTCTGGCACGAGTTGGCAAGGAGTCGGATCCGAGTGGGCGTGCAACAAAATCCAGAGCCGGCCCGACTCTGGCCAGAGTCGGATCGGAGTGGGCCAGAGTGGGATTC